>JALPQI010030635.1:0-91371 GCA_025490895.1 Thaumatotibia leucotreta | reverse complement strand
AGATCAACCTAGTTAGTTTCAAATTTAACAAAGCTTATACTTTATAGCTATATATACTAGGCAACGATATACATAGTTATGTAGATAAATACACACATATAAACAGTCACAACTCAGGAACGAATACCGCGCTCACCAAATAAATTTTATAATCTTATTACCTTACCTTACAGTAGGTAAGTAGCATTTGAATCCTATGAATAGCTTTGTAAGTAGAGTAAAAACAATTGGGTCGTTTAATAAAACATTCGTTTAAATTGACGATTATTGCTTAAAAACGTATGCAGTCGTGCAAAGAAAAATTTATATTTATTGCAGACGATAATAAATACTGACAGAAGTAGTAGCATATTAGCATCAATGACATTCACGATTAAGATAGCGAGTATTTACCATACTAATGACTTCCCTTAACCGAGTTCGAATATATTTTGACTGGTGAAACTAACCCTCTCCAATAAATAAGGAAGTTGATGCAATAATTATAAAGTATCTGCTATCAGTTGGCGACAGCGTTATCGGACGAGCCGCACATCGCGAGGGCTCGGCCCTTTATGACAATGGGACACGCGACGCGAGTGATTCGCACGTCGTTGATAGAAAAATAATATATAATATATATTGTCATGTTTCAATTGATTACTGTGTTTGGTATATAGATAGATGTGTTGATTTTGTATCCTTTCAAGAAAGTAAATTTGAAATTTTTTTAATGAATTCAATACATAATTGCGTTTTGTTTTATTTTGGCAATTGGAATTTTCACGAAGACGAAACAATTGTTTTCTATTGAGTATATCTAGGACTGCTGTGCTCTGCTTACTTTATAACAGGATACCATATCATAATAGTAAAAAAAACAAACAATTTTATTATCTTCGTCAGAGACTGGGTTCTGATGTTCTGAACTAGTATATCAAGAGATACCTACCTGTGATATCTAGAGATATCCCCTCACCCACTCAACCCACTTTGAGTTATATAAAAAAAAAGTGAAATAAAAAAAATTTTAATGGATTATTTCGCGTATATTTATTAATTTTAACTATATTCCGACGTTTCGAACACTTTACAGTTTAGTTCGAAAGATTGTTCATGATAAATATTTTACGCGATATAATTCGTTAAAATAGTTTTGTTTCGCGGTAACCGAAGAAAATATGAAAGATCAGAAAAATATTAAGTGATCAGTATTTTTATGACGGTATTACATACTATTTTAAATTACAAAAAAAAGAAAATCTAAAGCTACGTACTAAGATTTTAGCTCGCCTTTTTTAATTCGAAGCATTAGACCCTGTAAGCTGTCTGTCTAAGAAACTTAAGTACATGCATACAAAAATCTTAAAATAATAAAGTTTCAAACTGTGTATCGTGAATTTTCTAACGAAGCTTGTTAGCTGATTCTCAAAAACAACGTCGTGTTTTGCCTTCAGCGCTAAAACAGTGTTTGTTTTTCTTGGTTCTCGAATATTCAGGATATATACGAGTAGTGACACATGCAGCACTAATAATGTAGGTATATGTATAGTCAAGTGTAAAAATAAGTATCGAAAGAATCCGCTCATAAATATGTTACGATGTTCTTATTAAACAGAATTAGAATGCACTGGGACATACTTTGAACATTTTTGTGTACACTTTATTTTGTCTTTGACTATACGTGGTTGGTACTTTACAATGAGGATTTATTTCTGAAATTGTTAGGTTTCATTTCTTGCCGCGTCTATCCTTTTTGTTAAAGATAGCTACCTACCCTAAATTGTGTTTTATATTTTTATACATATTCTGAGAGTAGGTATCATTCTTAGAACAGCAGAACTCGCTTTACGATTAGTTCATGATGCCTGCTTATTAATTATGATGACTCATGTAAGTTACAAAACAAACTGTTTTGAGAAATACCAAGGAGCTTAGCAGTACCATGCCAGAGCATTCTCCCTGAAGCCAGCATTCGTCTAACTTTAAAATAGGATGCTATCTATGCATAATTTCTCTTCTCAAGCTAACAATATGTTAGATAAGACGTATACAGTAATAATATCTACTTATACCTACACATATCCGAGAGTTCCCTATAGAGAATATTTAATGCAATATCGCAACTTGGATTCCTGGAGCGAGTTGGTGTGGCGAGTGGGGGGTTATTCTCTCAGGGAGAAGTTTCTGTACTGCACGTGTTGTTCGTGCCCCCAGTCTTGTAGCCTCAAGGTGCAAAGTAAACCACTAGGGTGAGGTACTCGTAGGATCAGTGGAAATTACTATTTGTTATTATTTAAATAATGCAAACGCGCATTAAGTTTTTGTATTGGGTAGTTTCAGTCTAAGTTTTTCTTACGAGATTTATTATAGCAAGTAAACCCATAGGGTGAGGTAGGTTACTCGTAGGATCAGTGGAAAGGAAATCACTATTTGTTATTATTTAAATAATATAATCACGCATTAAGTTTTTGTATGGGGTAATTTCAGTTTTTCTTGCGAGATATATCATAGGTAGTTATAATAGGTACCTAACTATTTAATAACGCAATAGGCATAAACATTGCCTCAGGTGATGTACCCACTTAATAGACAATAAAGTACCTAATAATTGTACTAAAGCGGTTGATTAATCTTTTATGGCTATTTGTTATATTACAAGTTCTGTTGTATCTGAAATAATATCTTATTATTGAGATTCATTAAATAGTCAATTCACTAAATTAAAACAATCTATTAAAACAACTAAGGCAAAAATATTATTCTTTCGGCACTGAACTTGTCCCACCAATAGTAAGGGGTGAGCTATCGGCCGTTAAAATGGACTCGATTATCAATTTATGTCATAGGAATACTCGTACGATCCATTCATCCTTAGTTGTCTTATCTAGTAAACAACTTTTTAACCTAAAAGTACACGTTTTCTGTTGTAAACTGCTGTTTCCTTGATTAAAAATTAAACAATTTACTAATCACTACGCACGGACTGCTCAAATACGGACTCAGGTATAATGCTATAGGTAAATATGGCAGTTTACAATAGAAAACGAGTACTTTTAGGTTAGAAAGTTGCTTACTAGATAAGACAACTAAGGATGAATAGATTTTATATATGTTACGAGTATATATATGTACGTATTATACGAATAGGTATATGTCTAAATTGAACTTTATTGTTGAACACCTTCGGTGACTAGGCAAGATGTTATAATTTACCTATGATATTAATTATTATTGACCATGGAAAGAGCATATTTGATCAATTTCATTCAACCCATTATTAGGTAGACTGGCAGACAGGGCATCATAAAAATACTACAGCATTTGGTACATAAACGGTGGTATCGAAGTTACATTTTATTCACCAGTGATCAGTCAGATATTATCAATGTAAAAAATCATACTCCGGTGCTTCCAACTGATATTCCGTTTTTACAATTAAATAAGTCAGTAATCGTATGTCATAACTCAAACCGTAAACATTTTTAATTTTCTGAAATCCCAAAATGAACTTAAAATGTAGGAATCATCAAAACTCGCGAAATCCAATTTTTATTCGTGAATTCAATATTCCGAGCAAAACATCTGCGACAACAGTTGCTAGCGCCAACTGTCCCGTGCGAGCACAGCGTGGCGTGGCCATGACACGTTCAAACTTTGCACTAGTGCCACTAAATACTTTTATGAAAGCTCGTACATTTGTATGAAATAACAGATGCAAAAGTTTTAATTCGTTTCAATTCGTAGAGGCTTGAGATTTTACTAAAAAACACAATGAATGTTGGTCAGCTAAAATTGGTAAAAAAACCTGTATCTGTTTAGTTACAAACTGACAATGTATTTCTTTCAGCTTACCCCCTTATTCATAAACGTTTGTTAACTTAACAAGCCGCTAATAATTGTTTGTTGCCTTTGCTCTTATGAACACATTGTTAAGACCGAAAGGGACAAACAATTATTAGCGGCTTGTTAAGTTAACAAACGTTTATGAATAAGGGGGTTAGATTCTACTTTACTTTTAGATGAGGTAGCCGTGCCGCAATGCAACATTCATTGCGTGGCCTCTGTTCACTACTAACGACGGGCTTTATGTCTTCTGGAAAAGAACATTTGTCACCAGAAGCTCGTCTGTGACCTGGTTCTCAGTAATAGTGACGCGACAATAAACATCTCACGGGTCGCTTATGAGCGATCTCTCCCATTAACTAGAGCTGATGTTCACTAATTTTGTCACTAGCGGTCCAGTATAAGTCGGACACATAATTCTACTTAGTTGTTCTAAATCTCATGTCAAGTTATGATAGTCACTCACAGTTGAGACAATGCTTAGTAAGTTACACGGCTTCAGAAGTGAGAGGACGAAAGCGGCGAAGGGGGAGGGCATCAGTCACACCGAACGACCGTCTGTCAGGGATATCAGAAGGCTGCAGGCGGCCGATAACAACACTGTCTTCAGGAAACTTTACTTTGTCGGCTATAGTTTGTTTCAGAAATTGTATTTAACTTGCGAAAGTTGGGTGTTCTGGAATAAGTGAAATGCCATTAACAATGTACTAAAATATAACTCGATGGGATATGAGTTTCCCACGATTAACACGGATGTTTGCCAAGTTACTATTGATATTCTTACGTACTGTAACCCAATATAAGTATTTCCGAATAATTAAAATGCAAAGAGTAACGGCAAAATCTGCACAAATTCGTGGTAAAAATTTCGATTATTCGTTAACAGTGGTTTCCCACAGTTGAAATGAACAAATCGAACATTTATATTCATACGAGATAAATGGTCGGTAAATAGTCGGTGAGTAAGCGGCGGCGAGGAGAACGCCGCATAAAGTTGTCAGGTACGTTATGGGTGTGCAACGCTAAATGGTTGAGCTATGATAGCTCGAGGTGATTTCGAGTTATGCGTATTGAAATCTCATACGAGACGGCTTCAATAGGTGTTCTTTATGACTGTACCAGAAGGGTGTCTAACTTGTTATATTGATCGAGTAGAAGCTTGTCATCTGTGTTCATGTCTAGTGTAGTTTATTTGGCGTAGGCAGTGAAATTGTTAATACGTACTTCAAATAAGTTTTAGGTTTATATGAATGGGTTCACGTTGTCAGTTATCATCATTAGATATTTATTCTGCATTTCAAAGATTTTGCGGCCACCTACATTTGATTTCAATCTTAGATGTCTTTAAAAAGAGTTTTCTGTCAAAATGAAGCATCATTCATATAACCAAACATCTATAATCACGATAAGTATAACTTTCAGAGTCTTTTCTATGTTACCGTCACGTCAACAGCCACAGCACGGCACGGCACGACCCGGTGGCCCCGCTTCGGCACTAATCATTGACTTATTGCCGGAAGCGCCTGATTTAACGTCGTCACGGCCCCTTCCGACGCGCGGTTTGTCATTTCTGGGGGCGGAGGGCGTCGATAGATGGCGCTGATTAAAGCTCCAAATTACAATTTCTTCTCCATGATATTAAACAATAAAGTTCCATGTTAGAATTATATCATATTAACTGTATCGTATAGGTAACTTGTGCTGTGACAATTCCCTCTTGTTCAATTAACTCTCTTCCTTTTCATCATTCCCATAAGTAGTCATAATACGTACCACTTCAATTACTTAGTTGATATTTCCTACTTGCCACTAACTCTTCCCTTTCTATGTTTAAAATTGTTCATTTAAAAATAGCTGTTGCGGATACAATTAATAACTTTAATTCGGTGCACCTCCTCATAGTTAGTGCGGTTAATTGGCCACAGATGGAGCTGCCGGCTCTTCTCGTCACTGATTATTAATGATGCTTTCTGATGATCCGTGTCACTGGATTTTTTATTTCGTTGTAGGTTGTTAAATTAATAGTAATATACCGTGGAATTTGGAGTGATTTACAAACCACTCAAACTTGTAATGGAACTAAAAATATCGAGCATGTAATATTTAGGTAAGTAGGTTTGATGTTTTGCTTTTCGATGCAATCAACGTAAAGCATTGTTGTGAATCAAGCAGTAAATATTTAAATTGATGTTGAGCAAGAAGTCGCAAAACGACAAAAACATAACGTAAATGGGCATATACGGGCCAGCAACAGGTCGACCACCCCAGTTGTAATCTGGTAACAAATGAGCGTACTTGTATCGATGCGCCGGATCATGGCATAAATCAGATTAGAGCGGTAATGTGACGGCTAGGCAAACAAAAGAGGAATCGTCCTGATATAGTGTGGGACGAATAAGGAGTATCTTAATGGCCTTGTGAAGTGTATAGTTCCCAATATCAACGTTTACTAAACTCGTAGTCTACTTCAGCTAAAAAATAAATGTAACTCCTAATGCATAATGATGACAGTAGAATAATAGGTACTTAGTTGGATTACAAATCAAGTACAATCAAAATGGAGATTTGTGACTTTTAACATGATATGAAACAAACAGAACAAATATAAAACGTATTAAAAAAACGTAAGAAAGCAGAAGCAGAAAAAACATCCCTCCTTGACGTCTATGGGAGGTATCCGTGAAAAAAATATATTTTATTCTATCACTTCGTCGGTGTGATTAATATTATATATGTATACGTATACCTGTACCAAATTGCAAATTTTTAGTACAAACGGCATATTGTGAACTATAATGCTGCGGATACAGACGGACAGACGGACACGGACATGGCAAAACTATAAGGGTTCCTAGTTTACTACGGAAAAAATAAAAAAAATCTTAATACAACACAGAACCCCAAATCCGTAGTTATCAGAGCAAGGCCCGGGTGGTCTCACGTCATGCGTTACCGATTGAACATTTATCCGAAGCGCTTTACGCCGAACAAAAATGAAATCTTTATAACTGGCTTAGGGCCGAAAGTACTTTGGGATAAAGCATGTGAAATTACGAAGATATTGGTATGTGGCCCTGTGATCTATGAGAGATATCATTCTATGGTTTTATTATATTTATGTATTAACGAAGCGTGTGAATAAAATGATTATACATTTCTCGTACCTACCTAAAAGGTACAATAATGATCAGATTGATCAGGTTATAAACATATTCTTAACACTCACCAAGTACTTGTTTTGAAAATAATTAATTATGAATTTTTAAGACTTTCATCATTGTTCATGAGTCAAAATCTCAAACAGTACAAAATTTTACTTGTAATTCAATAAATTATTAAGTTCACCTTTTTGTATGTGTTATTGTACTTATTGTTATTCGTCTTGCGGGTGATAATCGTAAAATATTATGTATTTCAACGCCTATCTTTTCTTTTTATAACCGTTGTAGTCTTTTTACACATTGCCATGCAGTATTAAATATTGTACATGACATAAAATAAGTCGATAATTACCATATAATTTCACAGAAAAGATGCATATTTTCCTATACGAATGTGAGGTAGAAATGCCTTTGATGCAAACTATTCTTCTGGTATAAAATATCGGTATTTTGTGTTAGTCGCAATCGCGATTTTATTTTTCATGCGCTGAAAAGGTTTTAAAATATTAAAGTTTGAAGAGTTTCCTAAGGAAATGGCAGTCGGTTCCGCTTCCTCGCCGGTTAGGGGCATGATTTGTGACATTCTCCCCTATATTGTTCAACGTACGGAGATTATGAAATTGTTCTATAACTAATAATATTATTTCGAGGGTAGTTTTTAGAAGTTAAAATGTTATAACAGTTTTGCAGTAGTTAATTAAAAATATACAATAGAACAACATGAATAGCCTAAATATAAAGTTGAAGTAAGAGTTATTACCCAAAAGAATATTGTTATTGATTGTTTAGTTCTTCAACCTTTGAGTACTTCCCATATTTAAAACTACAATTATCATGACAGAACACGACGGCTCCAGTCTCCTAACTTTTTTAATCAAACCGCGCGCACCATTAGCATGACAATACGCGTCACCCGCACCTGGCTCATCACCAACGGCGCCAATCACATATTTTTGAGCAATACTCACCTTATTTCTTATCACATAAGAACGACGACGTCTGCAAATGTCACGCTCGATAGACCAGCTTAACCTTGCCATCCGATTACAGGAATGCAAACCCAATGGTAATGTAGAACGGTGGCACAAGACGCGAAGGATCTCGTAGGTTTGATGGATGCGAGTGCTTGTGCGCGATGCATGCAAATGTCCGCGAACGAAGCTATTAGTGCAATAACAACTAAACTCTCGTTATACTTATCTCAAAACTTTTGCATAATGTATTGCGTTTGTTTAATGTCTTCGTCGAGTTCTGGTGTCTGGTTAATAGCTTAGGAGTTCAGCGGTTTTAAATTTTAAGTGAGAATTGTGTGAATGTACCGCCATAAGTAGAATGGATGGCGTTGGGACGGTTAAAATATTACAACTAGTGAATTGCTTTTGTTTGTGTGAAACGACCTGAATAAAATATGAAATTTAATGTTAATTTGTCATGATTGTAAGAACCAGTATAATATACCGGTGTATATCAACATTAGGTATAAAAGGTACTCCTCTTTGCTCAACTGATAAAAATAGAACGTCTATACATTCAATAAACGGCACATATGAAGTCGTGTTAACGCGGGAGGTTCTTTGTGTCCGCGGTGGTGACGGTGACACGTGCGACACGTGTCCGTTGTGATGCTAATGTGCCCCGATATCGGGGGCGGCACCGACACGCTCGGGGTCGCTGAAGCACCTGTTGGCTCGTGATACAACAATATCTATGGAGAAGCACCTACAGCTACACGGAGAAACCAACACAGCTGTTATATTTTATAAATTAACCTTAAAGATGCCTTTCCTCCACTTTGCGCGATCCTGGGCATCCAGAAATGTAGCAGGCAAGCGCACCCTGGCAAAGGCCGGGATAACGCTAGGTAGAAGAAGAAGAAGTATTTTCAAAATATATTTTTACGTACCATGTAGCCAAAACCTGTTTTTTTTTGTGACCTTACAAACTTGAATAATAAAACCGGGTAGTAAAATCAGCGTTCATGGATTAACAAAATAATCAAACGTATAAATGACTTTTCACCACACTGCTCGTAAACACGCTGTTTGACCTTCAACTTCAGAGCGCAAAACTGTGTTTTAATCTCTAGAGGTTAAAGTAATTTTTTTTTATCTTCTGGATAGACTAAAGCTATACCTTATACGGCCTGAGAGTGCAATAAGCTTTTTGACGTTTGAACTAGACAGTACGTTCGAAAACTCAATAGTTTCAAACAGATTCATACACATGAACCTTTCATAATATTAAATCCAATATGCTAAAATCCAAATTAAATACCACATTTTGTTGTAAAAGGCTTTTAATTAAAAGTTCTAAAAATACGACAAATAAAAACAATAGGAAAATGAAAGTGTTTTCACTATGCAAATTTCAGAACGCATCCGAATATTTTTTTCTTTTAAAATTACAAGTCACGCCAAGATAAATATTTGAGGTTATTGTTTTATTATTTGTTGGTTTGTTTATTTTTTGGAAGTTGAGGACTTGCAAATAAATACCTTCTAATTTGTTATGATTGAGTTTTATTTCGCATGTTTCCTCGCTTTAGTGTGGTGAAAAATTCTGGAATCTTTCGCTTGCTCGGGTTTCAATATTTGCACGAGAGTCAAACAATCACTTTGCTCCCTAGTAAAACAAATAACTATTATACAGTATTCAGGACGTTATTACATACAAATAAATGTTAGTTTCTAAATAAAATTTCAATAATGATCACAAGGTTATCCACTATCCAGATAACAACAGCCAGGCACCCTATCGGATACCATTTTCCCTGTGCTCAATTATATTTTTCGATCTTACTGTTTATTTTGTGATTTCGTACAGAGAATATATTTAGGTTTAAATAAAAAAAAAATACTATTCTCGAAAATCAATTACAACTCTCCAACATCTCACGTATGTAGTCGCAACGAGCGACCAATCAAATGAAGGATCTTTATTGTTATCTTCTTGCTCTTATATATTTATTCAAGCTGCACTGGCGATGCACATCGAAACATTACGCTGGTGCCCTTTTGTAGTCCGATGGAGGTGTGATGTGAGAAGTGATAAGCCTGGTATTGTTCGAGGAGCAGGCGTGTTGCCTGATCTATATCCGATGTATCATTCGACGCGCAACATTAGTAAATGAAAGGAAGTGTATCAGGCTGTCTGATCGAAACATGTTAGCTGTCATGTAAATCGATTTGGACCAGTACGCATTTAAATAAATTTTGATTTTGATTGAAATTGGCTATAAGTAACTAGACGACTGGGTATCACTGTAAATAGATAATTCTGTTGCCTATTTTACCTTGAATGATAATAGTAATGCATACCTTGTAATACTTACGCTTATAGACACCTTTTGTTTAAATCCTAAATAATTCATATGGAAAGGGCACGCTGTGAATATTGTAGCCGAAATACAAAGTTAGGTCACTAGAGATTCGACACTTGGTTTACAGAAGTATATACATTCGTACACATCGCATCACAGAAACGTGTTTGTACTTTTTGTTAAGATGAGTAAGAGATTTTTTTTTCGTTTAACTCTGCTGAACATAATTACTATATAACACCACGGTATTTTAACCGTACTTACAGGTACTTATGATATACTGAGAGCTGACTACAAGTAAAGGTGCGTTCAAACCAAAAGGGCATTCGCTATTCTAACCCCCCACTCTACGAAATTCGATCGTTACACAAAACGTGATTGGTGGCTTTCGTAGAACGGGCGATAGAACAGCGAATGCTCTTTTGGTTTGAACGCACCTTTACAGACTAGGTTCCTGTTGGAGTAGTAGTTTTAGTTTAATATATTGTTTTGTATTTTAACATTCATTTTGAAATGTAGCTAGTGAGTTTTTTTTTAAGTTTTATTTTTACCTCGCTAGAAGATGGTCTGACGGGTTAGTTGTGTCTTACTTGCCAAATACGTATAATTATATAATTAGTTTTCAATTGAATTAATTTGCTTATCGCGACATTACGGTTCCTCTTTACGGAAGTAGGCTTTTGTGATTTTCAATGCCAAAAATACTCGTTCACTTCCGTGTTTGTTAGCGTCGCTAGACAACCAGGTTGGTTCATGGGTAATTGGGTATGAGCCAACCTTACCCACTCTCCTGAACTCGTTGAAATATATTTATGAAGTTTTTCGCTTTAATGTACATACGAGTACACCTAATATTAGTCTTACAATTGCAATACGTGTAGCTCCGCAAACATTTACGTTTAATTTCGAAGAACAGCATCGGCGTAATATTGTTTACGCTCCCCGCATCGTATGATCAGTTCATATTGATCTTACCATGCGGGCCATTACGTTCATGCTGAAATAAAGGAACTGCCATTTTAACGTTTCATAACGGTTTTAAGACAGAATTGTTCACTCAAGAGTAATGAAATAGAGGTGTTCATGTAAAAATAAGTACGATATGCAAATAATTGGTTTTCAGATAACATATTTTTTCTTTTTGATCTAAAATCCAAATCATAGAAAAAAGATACCGCACCTACCTTCATAATTGCCACGTAAACGAACTATAATGTAACTAAAGTTAAAATATCTATTACACTAACCTTTCAACGTTAACAATTATACGATTAAAGAGAGGCAACGAGATACCTTTTCTATACAAACACGCTCTCGACTGTATCCTACGTGGTGTTCAACATTAGAACAAAGATCAATCAATCTTTGACAAATTTTTGTTGTGTCGGTGGTTTGTTTTTCATGATCATGATATTTATAGCCCTTAAAACATTGTCTAAAATAACACCTAAAACCCTTGGCTATGTATTTCATTCATATAACAATAAGCACAAAATTCAAAGCAGTAACTCATAACGTACAGCTTTGTAATGAGAACTGAGGACAAGAGCCTATAATCCAGAGAACTATAACAACTGAATTATTATTATGTACATAGTGATTATTAGATGTTTCATTGTCTTTTTATTTTGTTGCAGGTAGTAAATACTTCGTTACATTTATCCACTAGGTGGTAAGTGAATGGCTAATTGCAAAACAATTATCAAGTATTAAGCATAAGGTTATTTTATATTTTTAAACAACTACCAAAAATTGCAAATGGCTCAAAGCATATCACTTTCCCAAATATAATAACAGCGTTGCACATTGAAATATTCAGTATAATCCAATATAAACATTATGATTTGAAATTGTTCATGTCAAGAGATTTTTGTTTTTTTTTAATATTGTTTTAGCTGATGAAAGAGACTATGCAAGCAATAACTGTGTGGATATAGAAACCTACAAGTATAAGAGCTTAATTCAGTACTCGTATGTATGTAAATTCTTAACTGTGCACAAAAAATTACTAAAAAAGGGCCTGTAAGGGATCTCTTCCAGTTAACCTTTGAGCAAGAGTGAACTATATGAAACAAGAGATAAACAGACAAAAATGTACATATACAGTAGTGAATGTGACTTGAATGATACCAGTACTCGTATAATTATAGAATATACATACTACGCTAAATTGGCACATGTAATACACATAAAGTTATGATCACTAGTAATCTCATGGCGATTGCACAAACCACACTTGAAAGGCCGATTAACACTATCCAGCAGATTACTACGAAACTTCCCGTACTATCAATTTTAGCAAACGATCAACGCTGATAAAGTGATAAACGGTTTGACGTACCACCCTAAATGTCACATTTTATAGAATAAACGAACCAAACGACTGATGGAGACTGTAACCGTAAACCATAAAAATAACGAACTGTGAGCGGAAGCCACGGGACGCGGCGACAAATAGTAGGGTGCTGTCGTTTCGTTGCTGTCACCGCGCGAGGTGACGCGGGCGGCGATAAATTAGCCGCTCGGGTTTCGGGCCGTGTGAAACAAGAAGCCTTATTAGCTGAAAAGGAATATAAGGGTATCTGTAGTTAATTATTACCTGAATATGTAATATACTGGTGTAATATAATATCCTAAAAGTACGAACTTAATAAAGATATTTTTTTGGTTTAAAAGCTTTGTAACGGACGTAATGGAGAAGTTTCTTTATAAATTTGTTGAGTAAGAACGTTTTGCAACTGAAATGCTTAACCAAGAACCTGACATATAAACGACCTTGAAGTATGTAATAGTTATAGGGTTGTGTATTTACATATTTTTAAACGCATCTATTTCTTTTTACCTTGACTGTACTCTAATTTTAGTGTGTTTTATCCGGAGGCAGCACGAAGCTTCGTCAAATAAGAGTCTCCCCTAGCATATTGGTATTTTATTGGTTTGTATGCCTACTGGACAGCTTGGGAAATCGAAAAAGGAACTCCGCAAATAGGGGAGCCTGTTGTTTATTTTATATTACATTGGTATTTTATCATTGCATTGTACGAACTTGCTGTGCTAGACTTATATTTTGCTTCTCATATCCACCTAGAACGCTTTAAAAAAAACTTCTTTCATGTGATACGCTATATTAATGGTATGAGGGTCAAAATTATTTTCGTTGTCTTGTTTCATACCACTCTGTCACGCTTTTAGTTGCTGTTTGACTCAGTATATAAAAAAAAATGGTGCACTTGTATTTCTTTTTCACGCTAGATATATCCATATAGCAGAATTTGAAAACAAAACATAATCTCATACAAATATCACTACTGCGTCACGTTTTTTAGGGGCAAAAATAAGACACCGAAAAGAATTTTGACCCATGAATTCCAAGCATGCATCGCAATCGATTGATCAATTACAACCAGCTAACCAATTTGCCATTGACCTTTCCGAAAGCGTCACCGGCGTCATGTCAACAAGCAACAATTCACTTGACTCTCCACGGCAATAACTCATTCACCACACAAAAATAGCTGGAAAGCCCTCACGGTCTTGCTAGTGTTGAATGAAGAGCTCTTCAGCGGTACCAAACCATTTGGAACCTTGTGTGTGTTACATACAGTATGTTACGATACTTTATGTGATTTAATTTACTCGGTTGCAGAGTGTTGATTAATTACGGTGCATGGCATGCCACCGTTGAGCGGTAGTTACAAATGCACTTTTAATTATAGCTGTGACCTGATTTAGACCCCATAGTAGAAATCAGATTTTGAAATGTATTTAATTAAACTTATGTTGCAATCATTTTAGCTTAAGTATGCAAGCCTGGTACCGTATTTTAAACACTAAGAGGGAATGACAGAATGTAATTAATTTTTGGATTTAAATAAATCATAGTCTAACTAATACCTCTACTCGAATAGAACAGTTTACACAAAGTACACAACTTTCAATAGATCACTATCGTCATTTGAGTGAAATGTTTATATTATACTTAAATTTTATACTCGTGACACACTCGCCATCGAGATGTGACAGTAATTTAACCACCGCAACTCACGACCAATGGCGATACCACTAATGAGGCCCTCCGGCATTGCTTCCATATTTACGCCTTCAATGCACTCCGTATTATGCATTGAGAAATAAGATGCCATCTTAAGCTTTGCATGTCTTTGTCATTCAATATATGGCAGTGAAAGTACCTTCGTATTACTTACACACTGACTCTCGCTCAAACGCTCATATTATTATTTTTTTATAATTATAATAAATAAAATACACATTATTCAGTCATTATATGGTCAATGGACCAAGCAAACGTACATTGTTAAGTATTTTTTGTACTGTATTGTATTGTATTCTGGCCATTTTTTTCCGCAACTCGACATCAAACGTGCCTATTTTGCGTGGTTCCAACGCTGGCCCAGTACTTGTTGGGGACTTTACATACACCCTTGAATTTCTTTGCAGGTGTATGCAGATTTCCTACGATGGTTTGCTTCACCATAAAGAACCAACTTGTGAATATCATATGATATCAATTTAGTTGAGTAATTAACAGCTTTGAATATCAATTGTATTTTTCAAGTAACATTTATTAAATATAATATATAAGTTTCTTAGCCACAAGTGACAACACTCGCCGTCGCCTCCACCCTTTATTCTTGGATGACTTGCAGTTATGAGATCCGGACGAAGGACCAACTTCCCGTGTTGACGATTAATTTCCTTACATTACCATACCGGGTTTCCGTACCCGGGATGACATTGTTTTGAGGGATCCTGATACTTTGTGCTTTAGAAATTATTTGCATTACGATGACGGGGCGGTTTGATGTCTTAGGATCGTTTGTTTCTTTTGCATGTTGTCCCGGTCGGATTCAAAAATTCAACCATAGGTAATTGAGATTACTTTTATAGTTAAATTATCTGATGATCTACTGCTTTTAATCACACTTGAAATAAAATACGTACATCTCTACTCTCAAATTACGGCATGCGTGTAGGTAACTATGCACATAATATTTCACATCAAAAACACAAAGATTTATGCCTAATGCCTGGTTAGAATTCCATCGAGTATTCCATTCCATCCCGCACAGTAGATAGTTAGGTATGGTAAAGTAATATAACTAATTAATGAATAATTCGGTAGTTCGATATCTTACACATACCGAAGCCTCAACATAGTAAGATGATTGGTCACACATGAAGTAAACCACAAACCATCATTTAGCTGTCCTTCAAGATCCTGGTATCGGTGGATGTAAGACCACCGCGGGGATAATTGCGCTGCACTGCACGACTGCACCCGGCCCGATGCACTAAAGCACTTAATATTTGACCTACCGCGGCGAAGATAATGGAAGGTCATCAAGTTGATCGTGAATTATTTTCCAATCGAAGCGTTTTAATTGCTTAGCCTTATCTGTCACTGGATTTTGTAGCAATATTTAGGTAGGTATAGGTACGTAATGATAAATCGATTCTGACCAACCAAATTTTTATGACAGTTATTTTCTTGCGGTATCATAGATAGATAGATAGATAGATTGTTTATTGATTAAATTGTATACATTTTACACGTCACTTAAATTATATTCTTATACAATGTCCATTTTCAAAAATATATTACAAT
Source organism: Thaumatotibia leucotreta (assembly GCA_025490895.1). Classification (NCBI taxonomy): domain Eukaryota; kingdom Metazoa; phylum Arthropoda; class Insecta; order Lepidoptera; family Tortricidae; genus Thaumatotibia; species Thaumatotibia leucotreta. Next base: position 75,440 of record JALPQI010030635.1, on the reverse strand, counting down.
TTGATTTTAATAATTAGATACAGTTTACATTAGGCTTAATTAATAATGGTATCATTAATGAGAATGATGAGTTGAAGACTCAGTAACGGTTATAATTGCTATCAACGATCTCTTAAAATAAATTCATTCACACTGTAACAGCACAGGTCAATTAACATTTTTTTAGCTTCGTGGTAAATATTTGATCAGTCCTCGAGGTGAATCGCTAATTATCTATGATAAAAAAATTGCGATGTAGTTGATTGGTACTCATATTTTGATACTTCAAGTTTTAGAGCACACCATGTTCCCAAAATATGACCTGACTTGAACCTACATTTAAATAACGGGGCATGTTTGCAAAGAGAAGGGTAAACAATTTATAATTTTTCAGTACGGATATACTCGTACTATTGCCTATAATAATAAAGAAATCACAATGCATATTTTACATTCATCAGAATATTTATGGTTAATGCATTTTTTATGAGTCTCAATATTTTATATTGGGTAGGTATACATTAACCAGAATATAATACTTCAATGTACTAGATAAAAAAAAATCTACCAAAACGTTGCGTGACGCTACACCATCAGCCTACTGTATAATTCACGGAGAAAAATTGTAGGGTCCAGCGGCTTAAATTAAGACATCCGCCCTTCTTCATCTTGCTTATCTCTTGCACGCGGATTCGTAGGTACTCCGAAATATTTGATATTTACTGCAAAATAACAGAAAATTTACAATTCAACAATTTGTTTTTGTTTTATATAAAATAGAAAATATTACGTACAAATAAATACTTTAAAAAAACAGAACACTGCTCGATTGTGAATGGGCCCCTTAATCCAGCCCAATCATCGAAAGGCTATTTTTAACAAACTTGTCTTATACAGTACCTACGTGGTAAAATTACCTAAATTATTGTGCTGGGATCCTCAAATTAAGTACTTCCCCTAATAATAGCCAACAATATTCATCGCTGAGTTGGTAATATGAGGTGTTACATTAATGATGCAGAAAGATTTATAGTTAACACTTTAAGATCGCCGCTCTTGCGACTTAAGAAACAAAGCGGTTTTATTCTTCTAATTAACCATGCCGTCTCCGAGATTATGAAACTTGGTTATTTTCCGCGAGAATACTGCTTTTCACAAATGCAGTTAGAGGAGCGCGACTTAATTCAGAGTATCTGGCGGCTCCGTTGTTTCCTCGCTTCGTAGCTCCTGCTCGGAATATTTCTATCGCTTTAATTACAGTTCCGTTTCTGTAAATACCGTCGATTCCAATGATACTGGTATTTTCTTTATTTACGGAAGTTCTCCTTCATTTTAATTGCAGGGCATTTTCTTGAGCCCCGCCGCGCGGGATTAAAAACAAAACGCTTCTAATTACCCTAGTAGCCCCAACCCCGCGCCGCCGGGCGCGGGGCGCGTCTAATCAACACTGTACAGCTGCCAGCAAACACCCAAATAACTCTAATTGTTGCTGTCGCATACCGCATGAACCGGAATTAATTCTTCCGAAATAGTTACCATCATTTAGCAGTTAGAGTATCAACAATTTATTCATCTTGTAAAAAAATATTCAATAAAAAACCTCAATCATTTGACAAGGAGATTTAACAAAGCCATTTTTAAATCCAAACCGAAATAGAAAAAGCTTTGAGCAAGTGCCCTCGAGGTAACCTCCGACTCGTACTCGACACCCGACACTCGCCCTGAGTGCTCGCGACACTGCGACACTCAAATTAGAGCTACGAGAGTGGGCAAAGAAAATTTCGCTCAACAAGAGTGCGTAGCGGGTAATCTAGTGTTTCATTTAAGATGCCTCTTCTTTCTGACACGTCAAAGTATCATGCCAAAAAGGACTAGAAACAGGAGAGAACAAAAATTTACATGAATATAATGAAAAACAGTATTCCATTACATTTATTATTCCATGTTTATTGCTAATATTGGAAATATGTGCCTGCGTAATCGAATATTGTCCTCATGTGTGTTTTGTATCTATAGTGATTACTGCCTCTTCTTATTTTACTCGTTCTAAAAACAAATTGGTAAATAATTTAAGCGATGAAAGCAAAGCCTCTTCTAAAATAATAAGTACCTACTAGGCTCTCAACGTCCCTATGTAACCTATGAATAGGTAGTTTCATATAAATCACCATCTGATAAAACCGCTATGTATCTTCTTTCGATCTTCCCCAGCTCAGTGGTAGCGAGTTGTATTGAGACGTAGTCGCGTGGGAACGGGCATTGTCCCGCCGACAATGGGGCAGGCCAGGAAGCCATCCATCGCGCCACCGCCGCTGCTGGCACTGACAAGTTACTTGACCAAAGTAACCAAAGCTGGAATTTTATGTTTAGGCTGTTTTCCTCTATACGGCTACGCTTATGTAAAGAGGTATGCGCACAGTTCAGTTCACTCAAAATTGTATACCTCGTGGACAACAACTGAAAGTTCACCCTGAGGATTCTCACAGCAACCTGCGTATATCGCACTATCATTACCCACACCTTTTACTATAGTGTTTGTAAACGGACCGTTTAACCCAAAGGAAATAATGATAGCGTTAAAAACGCCAGGACGCACAAAAACGTAAATTATATGTAATTTAGTCAAGAATATTACAAAGAAATTTAGGGGCTCCCATCGTAATTGGATGGGATTTTATGGCGATATTAAAGTGGTAATTAGTGTTTAATAGTGTCGGTAGGGAGGGAGCTAGACAGATAATAAGAGCATCTATATTTATTAACTTCTTCAACATATTTAATAAGATATTTCTAAGCAAATTCATAATTCATACTAATTAAATTTACATCATAGTTATAAGTACTTAAATATTGCACTTCAATACTACTTCAGCTATCATATATCTATATACCTATTGCAGCGTTGAACTTTGGTTCATTTACCTTATAATATGTACCTTTCTAAACTTGTTTTTATCAAAGGCCACTATTTCCTTAAAATACATAGGTACCTAGCTACACAGTTAAGTCTACATTGATTCAGTTCGCTACTGTATTGATATAATATCTGCGGGTTTTTGATGGACTCGTATAAATCGCATAGTAATATATGTAGAAACTGAAGCGAAGCAAAAGTTAGTGATAATATTACAGTTGGATGCTCTTTCGGTGTGCTCGGTAGTTATTTTATGGCTTCATTAATAATGCATAGCGTTTTATGATCGTGCTTTTAGTTTGAACTAAATTAGTACTAATTTAGTTCCTTTTTAGGGTTCCGTAGCCAAAATGGCAAAAACGGAACCCTTATAGATTCGTCATGTCCGTCTGTCCGTCTGTCCGTCTGTCACAGCCGATTTACTCGGAAACTATAAATGCTACAGTAACGAAATTTGGTAAGGATTTGTGTTGTATGAACCGCTACAGGATTATGATACTAAATCGTAAAAAAAAACATTCGGGTGGGGGCCCTCCATACATGTAACTGAGGGATAGAAAAAAAAATTTAGTTGTATTTAAGCGTGTGTGATATAAATAGAAAGGTCTTTGAAAATGATATGAAGGTTTATAAATCTCATTTTTATTTAAGCAAATCGTTTTCGAGATATCAGCTCTCAAAGTCTGAAAAATGTGTCCCCCCCTCTATTTTTTCAACTACGCGATATAAAATTCAAAAAAAAAATGTTATGCACATTAATAAACTCTATCAACTATTTTTGGTTTGATCAAATTATCTCCTATAGTTTTTGAGGTAATAAATTGATAATGGTACGGAACCCTTCGCGCGCGAGTCCGACTCGCACTTGGCCGGTTTTTTTATTGGGTTACATTTATATTGATACAATATCCTAAGTCCAGAGTTTATGTTTCATGATTTTGCCTTAGTACATAGTTGAAGATATGAATTTATCAATAAATAATCGTGTGACTGTATAGTTTGGGCGAATATTATTTGGCCGACTGTTATATCACTTACGACCTTTTGTTTTGCGTTGACACTTACTGGACAATCAGCAGTCTAGCACTTTTCTATTGTTAATGATGCAAAACAAAAGGTCGTAAGTAAGCCAAGAGTAAAATAATATTTCCCGAACTATAATTATGTAAAAAAATTGTTGAGATTGCGTTATTATAATTATTTTAGGTACCTGAACGTATGTAGGTATTTCAAAACATATTTTCTAACGATAATATAATCATTGATCATGCCCAGTCCCCTTAGCGACAATCATCACCAACACAATGCCTCATCGCAATTCCTCCCGCGATTTCAAAAACAAGATTACCGCGCAGTTCGGCCGCTTAGAGAAAACTCGGTTTTGGTCCATATTTTTACCGCTAAACTCGATTATCAAAATTCACCGAAGGGCGGTAATGGCTCAATAATATGGTGGTGATTTGTAGTCCTCCCCTTTCCCCGCAGGTGCTCCAATTACCAAATTGAACATTGGATTATAATTTTATTACCCGTAACTGCGTCTGGCCTTTCTAGCGATTTATGTTAGCTCTGGCGCTGCTACTTCAAACACTTGTTTAAGCTTAAGAGCGAGGCCTCTATTTTAGGGGCTTGTTTTAAATTGTTTATAAATATTAATGTTTCGAATTAATCTAGGATCTTATTTGGCTTTCTGTACAGTCATTTAGAATTATGTTAGGTATTTTCATTTATAGATAGAACATTATTTTCATTAGGTCTTGTTTGTACGTATTATAATATATTAACACCTCAAAAATATTGAACGTTTTGTATAAATATGGTTTTGTATAATATACGGTTTACATAGCTTAAGTAAAAGTTTATACTAAATGTATGTAATAATGGGTGATGTATTAAGAGTATTATTTTAAATGAATATAAAATGTTTACTAACCCAGGTAACTGTCGCGTCAAATGTGAATTAAAGTATTAAAACGCAACGTATAGTTTAACTTAAAACTTCTAAGTCCTGTTGAGCTTCTTTGTAAACAAGTAGGTTTACTTTCAAATCCCTTGGCCAGCTACTCTTTCCTATCTCTTGCAAGTACCTAATATAAATTGCTTAAATTAAAAACCTATCAACCGTAGAATGAATCCCTCTACAAGAAACGAGGGGTAACCGATGGGGCTGTCTATTTCGCGAACGAAATTAGTTTATTGAAAAATGCGAACAAACATTCCACGCGATAAAGATTGTAGTTACGGGATGATTGTTTAATTGACAAAAAAAATTACTAAATGGCTCCAAAAATAGCTACCCATAAAAATTTATCACGACAATAAGTGAAGCCTGGAATAAGGTAAAAATATACAACTGAAATTATAAATAAATGTAGTTAATTGGCGACATAAATGACTAAAATGACAGAACGTGTTAGTAAATAACCTCCTTGGAAGGTCCGTAGCCTAATCGATAGTGACTAACTAGATCTAACCCGCTTATGAAGCGGGATTTGCAGCATACGAATCCCGGTAAGGGCATCTCTTTGATTTATCATTTACTATATTATCATGGTTCATCACGCACTTCGCGGCACTTCATCATGGTTGTATTTCATGTGATTCTTTGTCATTATTCATTACAATTCTCATCTAATCAGCTGTGTATTTTTCTTATACATACCACTGGGTTTATTCATTAATTGTTAGACTAGGTCAATATGAATAGGATCGAGTCATAAAATTCATTGCTATCTATATGTATTTCATATTAAGATTATTTTTTTCGTGACATCTTGTATACAATGGCTATCTAATTATTATGAGATCATTTCGTCTTTGAAGTGGGTTTTTTTCGATAAATTCCAAATCAAAAGTTTTCCTACACAGGCCAACCCTAAAGAAAAAGACGGACTGTACCCCAACTGCCGGTCGTCCAGGCAGCGAGCACCCGCGTGTATCGGGAATGTTCGATATTTAATTAAACCTCGTTTTTGGAAGAATCTCCCCTCGCCCGCCATTCCTCTACCCCGCAGCTGAATACAGTTAAATTTTATCGCAAACAATCACAAGCCGGAATTGGACTGTAAGAAATTAGTCCAGCAGGATGCTACTAGAACTTATAGAACAAAGTTAAAATTACTGCGCTTAATTTGCCTCTGTAATTTTAAATTTGGAATTTTTAAGTTAAACTCTGTTTAATTAGGAACTGCAAACAATTTATTATTTGCATTAGAATGTTTACATTAGACATGTTAAAAAAACTTACTTGATATATGTATTATATATAATTACAAAATAAATTACATTAATATTTCTTTTAAATCCGCTTCGCAGGCTTCGTCAGGTAGGTACAAAAATAGATCCGCCACAGGCTTAGTCACACTGCAATCAATGATAAAATCCACTACAGGCTTCGTAAATATTACATTATACTATATAATTACAAAAGACTACCCTGGGTCGCATACGGCCCAAAGGTCCCTATGACAATTATAAATGAGGCTGTTTTGAATTTACTTTCGCAAAAAATAGACAGAACAGCCGATATATAAAACGTTATTTTACATAATACAGCATAACGATGCCACTGTCGCAAATATTGCATTTTCATTTTAAATAGGACAATACAGTGTAAAAATAACCCTGCATTTCATTTGAATAGATTTTGCACAATTTTCAAATGCTCCAGAACCTTACAAAATCGAGTTGTATCGGAGATACTGTATCGTAAATATTCGTGTAACGGCACTCCGTTCGCCTTAAATTGGACAGGATGTTGCAAATGTGGACCTCCATTCTCAATAAAACCCCTTTGTTTGGCTGCAGTTGGGTGACCGCAGGGTCATTATTCCCATTGGTGACCAAGCGGTTAGCGTCGAGCAAAGTAGTAGGCATCTTTGTGATCCTAGAAAACTTAAATATCAATCCATCATAGCGTAAACGAAGGTTTGTCATCTAACTGACTATCAATCGCATTGCGCGCAAACGTGACAATATACTTTTTGTCTATTTGTAGGTACTCGTATCGAACATTTTAATATTTGAATCGTTTTTGAACACACTGATTCCTTTCTACACTTACTTAATTGATTAAGTACCTCTTATCGCTGCAAATTGCGGTGTTAAAACAAGTAACTTGTGCAGTTAATAATGTTAAAAAACTCCATAATAGGTAGCCGAAAAAAAATGGACAGCTGCCTTTATGTGTTGAGGCCTCAGAGTTATAACAAAATCAAATACAATCAAAGGTAACAGCTTAACGTTAACGTTCATATTAATACAGAAGTTTTACTACTTATTCGGTTTCAGAAAATTTGACGGAATAAAATTTCACATTTTTAATTAGAGTATTGTTTATTTTTTTTTATTTAGTCTTTATTTTATGAATGTTATTCTTTTACTTTAATTATTAACCTGTAAAAGCTAATTAAATATTATTGTGATTTGATTTTATATTCCCATTGTAAAACTGATTATTATTGTATTTAAAATCTGGAAATGTATAATTAATACGAAAATGAATGCTTCATTCATTTATTTTCGTATGAATTATACATACATCACATAGCACACAAAGGTGAAGAAAAAAATCAAATATCCCAGAATATTCAAGACTAAAGGGGCGTTTAAACCAAAAGAGCATTCGCTGTTCTAGCGCCCGTTCTACGAAATCAACCAATGACGTTGTGTACCGATCGAATTTCGTAGAGTGGGAGGTTAGAACAGCGAATGCTCTTTTAGTTTAACCGCACCTTAAGTGCTGGTTCTCAAAAGACGATGGAATTACGAATAGCACCATCTGATAACGTTCGCGTGTTGCTCTCTAATTATACCGAGTAGCTAGCTGGCCATCGAGATATTGTTTCTAGGTGACTGCGATAACAATCTACATGTTTATTGTCACTTCCAAACAGTTTAGGCTGCAAATCGTTTGTAAAGAGTTAAATTAATCTGGCAATATATTTTATACGAAGCTTAAACTTGAGACTGAACATTTCAAGCCTTTTGACGTTTTTTTTTAGAGCATAAATACTAACGAGTGGGTAATTGATTTTGAGCTTACTGACACTTAAATTTTAATTCGAGATCGACATAACAAAATGTGTACCTAATCATTATTTTTCATGATATTACCGCGCCATCATTTAACTTGTTGCTTAATGTCAAAGAGTTGAAATTAGTCATAGAAGCTGTAAGTCACCGAATTGGGAAATGACTCCTCCATTGTTTATTCCACTTAACATAAATCATGGACCATCTAGCTCGCCGTAGATGGTAACATTCCTCGGTAACACATGCTTGCTGCGTGTAAGGACATTCCTGACGCGTCGGTTCATTTGATTATAATATACTCGTATGTATACATACATGTATGTATACGAGTATATTATATGTATGCGAACAAACCATATCCTCGTACGTCTCTACATCTTGCGGTAAATATCTGATCTGAGGATTTGAATTTGTAGCGTATCTGTGAATATACTCGTACTACTTAAATATTATGTATGTAAGTACCTATACGGCAGTTATATCTTAGAAATCGTAATCGTATGGTATACAATTCTATTGTATATGTGTCATGTTACAATTTTATGTAACTTATAAACGGATTTATAATAGAGCGGCCATGTTGGTCATTATAGCAGCAAAATAATTGAACCTTTGATTTTATACAAACCTTGAATTGTTTTTTGACGTTTGAAGTGTGGATTAAACTTAAATACCTTTTTAGGGTTCCGTAGGCAATTTTGCCGAGTCCGTCTGTCCATCTGTCCGTCAGCCTATCTGTCCACAGCATTGCTAATTTGGCTTTTAGTACTAGAAATTTGCAATGCGGTACAGGTATATGTATTTATTAAACAGGCCGACAATTTGGTAGAACCAAAAAAAAACAATACTTTATTTTGCAATCCTATAGTGAGTAGTATCCTTGATTAGATCTTTAAAAAAAAAAGAATCCCAAAAGAGGGTTTTTTCTAAAGTCAATATTTTCGATGATAACCACTCCGGGTCTTAAAAAAATGTCTCTCCCCTCTAAATTTTGATCCGTGGGTCCAAAACATATGAAAAAATCACGAGTTTAGCTTCTAGAATGCGTTAAAAGAAAACAATTCAGCAGCCAGCACCAGTCATTTTTGAAATAACTACGGAACCCTACACTGAGCAAGGCCCGATATGCACATGGCCGGATTTTTTTATAACTAAAGCATAGATAGTTACTGATTTTATTTTAACCTTTTTTCCGAGTCCTAATGATACCTAGTATTCCTTACACCATTCCATCTGCTTTTTAAATAACTCCGTGTCCATTTAACGTGCTTTTTGCTCTCTCTCGCACATATCGCCTCATAAAACGTACCTATATGTACGTAGCAAGCTTAATGTGTCAGGAATCGTAAACCGTTGTCTGTCCGTACTTTAAACTAAATTAAACCATCATAAAGCGCCCCTGGTCCCCATAAAGGCCGAGCCGCGAGCGACGGCAATTTTCGTTGCATCTGTTTGTTTTCGAAGCGCTATGAGGATCCATATTCATTGGCATATTGGTGTTGTAGTGGATTTTTATTAAAGTCATAAGATTTTTTATCTCTTGCCATGCTTATTCAGTTATCATGAGTCAACTGCGTTTTCATTTAGTCCTCTGTACCTACATACATAGTCATTACAGTGCTCGGTTACTATGAAGTCAATCCTGACAGATGTCAGTTCAATACCTATCTGTCAACAATGACACTTTTTGACACATAATGTATTGAAATGACAGAATTTATAGTGCTTTTGCATGAATAGTAAAAAATAATTATTTGGAATAATATGAACGAAAATACATCATAGCTAAACGAATCTGATTTGGTGAATTACACCAGCGATTTGTTTTCAGCAATTTCATGCGGTTTAAAAACGAACGACAATTCTATGTAAATAGTGCATCAGACAGAATACAAGTGCGAAAAAAATTTAGTTCGAAGCGATTAATTAATACACGATCAAAGGGAGTATTTTTTTAAATCGACACAAGTTACGAATGTGTGTACTGTAGGACGTTTTTCAGTGCAAATGACCCTTCGAAGTTACGACTTGAAAAAGGAACCATTTCTCACAATAGTGCGAAAAGAAGGCACCATGTTATGTGCTGATTTGCTGAGTATATTATTATGACACAAGTGACAAAAAAATAAGTTCGAAATAAGTGGCGATAAATTAAAACACGACCGAAGGAAGTATCTTAAATTGTCATGAGCTACGATTTTTTTTCGCACATGTATCGTATGACGTTTTTCAGTACAGATGGCCCTCAGTAGTATCGATCTGACAAGAAATGAACCACTTTTTGCACTAGTGCGTAAAAAAGCGCCATCTGTACTTGTAGAATATTTCTTTGGCAATCTTATATCTTTAAACGCCAATTGAGATATAAATATATCATTTGCCATAGAAAATATTGTTCAGACCTTATCTCTTCAACATTCTTCACGTTCGCTGAATTTTCACAGTCTATTGCGTTCTTTACATGCATCGCATGCCACGAATACTAGAAAATTCAATAATATGAGGCAGAAACAAGAATGGAAAGCCGGTGACACGCCTGCTACGACGTAGCAGCGTAGCAACGTGGTTTGATGCGCGTAGCGGGCGACGACCCCGCTTGCCTCTTTATTATCGCGATTATGCTCGGTAAAGGATATTATTTGTCGAGTGTTATTGTTGCTCCCCGCTGAAGGGGCCAGGGCGTGTTTGTTTAGATTTCATTACAGGCAGAGAGCGGCGCGCTGGCAAACAGCTGGGAACACAACCGCGTAACCTACCTTTGCATGGACCGAGTTCATCGCATAATAATGCTTTAAATTATTTGAGTTTTTTTTTAACATTGCGAATTTTATTCTTTAATTAGAATTTCAATTAACTTAAAATATCCATTTTTCATTTCCTATGTGAGGAAAACCGAGCTTAAAATTACTTTAAGTTTGTAACTTACATGTTATACTTCTCTTGTTGATTTATGTACCTACTCAATAGCCGGATTTAAACTCGTAACTACGTTATATGTTTTTCAACAGCTATCCACAAAAGACAAACTAAATAAAACTAAAATAAACCGTGAATCCTTTGCAAACTGGTTGTGCAAACTGCTTGAAAAGCGACCAAAGCAGCCAGTATTTACATGTGCACAAGACTACAGCTGCACAATAAAATAAAAACTGAAAAATAAACCGGCGGTAGACATTTTGTATACAATCGTTGTTCACACGAGCATTGGGAAAAACTATGAAAAAGGAGATTATCACAACCACTGCGTCTTTGAATCTTCATGCATATTACACACCTACACACAAATTAAGCGCAAAAATAAGTTTAGCGTAAATATCACAAAAATTATGTTATTGATTCCTTAGACTTAGATAGTATTGATATCTGCAGTGTTAATGCACGGTTTGCATTGTATTTATCAACATACCGTAAAAAGGGGTAAATAGGAATGACGAGGCAAATAGGAATGTAGAGTAAACTAGTCTGTTAGCCCAGGACGAACAGTCTGGTTTAGAATAACACATATGAAAAAATCTGTTGTTCTAAATTGGACTATTTGTCCTGGGCTAACAGACCACTTTACTCTACGTTCCTGTTTACCCCACCATTCCTATTTACCAAAATTTTCGGTACATATACATGTATAGGTAACGCTGAATCTAATATAAAAAAATCTAAACTTGAAAACTGCTAAAACCGTACTGCAAATATTAGTTTTCCCCGGTAGTTTTATTAAAACTCTAGTAAATGAGATCCTTTTTAGGTTTCATTATTTACTTCATTCTCTTTTGTATGTTCATTTTCTTCACAATGACAATGGTAGTGAATTTTCCTACACGTTGAAGAGATATGTTAGTAGTACGGTCTGCTGCAAAAGTATATTAACGATTTTGATCCTTGTGTCATGAGCATACGCTCAAAAACGTACACATATTTTGAAACGTGACGTAATGTGATCATACAGTGTGTCTGCAGTCACATGTCACCGTCACTCGGCCACGGGAAAACCATGTCGCCCGTCGCACCCCGCGCCCCCTGACGACGGTCAGGCCGTAAGAACCACCTACACAATGCCCAAAACTGATAAATTGAAGGAGTTTAGAAGCCCGGCTTGGATAGGTCCATTTTAGGGCTCCGTAGCCAAAATAGCAAAAACGGAACAGTGTGCTTATGCCGCATTATTAACGTGGACTTACTTTCTATTCATCCCGCTCGTACTTGCGTATTGGTGCGAGCGAGTCGGATAGAAAATCCGCATTAATAACGCGGGGAAGCTCATGATACGGTTAAAACGACGGAATAGTTTTCTGATGGCAGGCGTCGGTCTGTCTTTGATATATCAATGCTCTTTGGCTCTAGTTTCGTAATTTAGTGATCCCGCACGCAGATACTGTAGGTGCATTAAAAACATTATAAAACTTATTTTAAAAGACAAGTTGGAAATGGTCAGTCAATTGTGTTGGCTTTTTTATGGTGAAGACGGAAAGAGAAGGATAATATGAAAAAAAAAATGAATCTATGTAGAGTGTAATTTGTTTGTGTTTCGAAAACGAAAAGTCGTTCCAAGTATAGACTATTTGTACATGAAACACAAACATGAATGTAGTCCATGTTTGTATAATTTAAGTAACATAATTTTGCATGAAACCAGCGTTACTCAAGAGACCGTAACCATGGTAATAACAGACAGAAAAAAGTTGATTCACACTATGCAGGTAGGTACTAATGTACTTTGAACATGATGGTGAGGCCGGTTAAATTAGGTATCGCAAAAAAGTTAACGGCCATTGCCGGATAACCCTTTACAAAATTATTGTAACTGAACATTGGGTTTCAATCAACCAGTATAATATTATTTATTTTATTGAAACAAAAGTTTACACGACATTACAGTTTACACCAATGCGTCATGACTCTAAAATTAAAAGAGATACAGATAAAGATACACACATAAAGGTACATATAAAAAAAAACATTAAATAGATTTAGGTGACACAGCAGCGTGGCTCTGTAGAGTCATTTGAACCGGTGTAGGGTTCGGCAGATTGCCCCGGAACCGCCAAAACACAACACCCTTCGGCCAGAAGTCTGCACTCGCGATGGTGTTCTGACCCATTAAGATGTTTCTGGCCTGACGACCGCATTACGTTTCTGAGCAAAGTCAGCTATAGCATTGGCACGGCACATAAAAACATGTTGTTATTCCGTCTCGCCAACTCTCGATCATCCGGAAAAACGGTTTCCGGGCCTTACTAAGGAAACTCTTATCGATCCCTTTTTTTATTGTCAGACCTTACTTTGTGCCTAATACATATTTTTATTAAATTGATAAAAGTGGGTGAATCAACTTTTATTTGTCTGAATTATTGCCATGGTTATGGTCACCTGAGTCACGCTGGTTTTATGCAAAATTACGCTACTTAAATTATGCGAACATGCAAGTAGTGCATGTCTGTAGGTGGCATATTAAGGAAACAGCTTATTAATACCAGAAAAATGAATATTTGCATAGTTTAAGTAGCATAATTTTGCATAAAACCAGAGTGATTCAGGCGACTGTAACCATGGCAATAACAGACAGAAAATAGTTGATTCACCCAAGTAATAATTATTAGAGTCGAGAATAGGTCTAGTGTTACTAACTACCACTTACAAGTGTGTTAGGAGCATTTTATATACGTCGCTATAAGATATATTGTAGCGTCCGGAGCGCTCAAAAATATCTGAACACGCCTTTATTGTTATTGCAATAAAAGGGGTGTTCACATATGTATCTGGTGGCGACTGTACTTAAGGTACCTATAAACACATTGAACTTTATTTTCATCTATAGTTCTATATTCCTATCATTGTTGTTGTAATGTATCATAGAGGGGTGCTTCGTGTTATGGCGTAACCCTGCAATCAGAATAATATTCTACAATAATACATAACTATAGATGAAATAATATTGTGGTTTAATTTCTCATGCAATAAGCTTGTGATGGCAAGATCAAATAACTCAACAAAATATATATAAACGCAATCTACGCATTTACTCGAATTCGTCCCTGTCAGGATACTACAGGGATAAATTCGAGAACCTAAATGCGTAGATTGCATTTTTATATCTTCAATCTATGCATTTACTCGAATTCGTCCCTGTAGTCAGGATACTACAGGGATCAATTCGAGTACCTAAATGCGTAGATTGCATTTTTATATCTTCAATCTATGCATTTATTCGAATTTGTCCCTGTAGTAGGGCTTAAGGCTCAATGCTCTCCTCCTGCGCCCCGCGCTCCGTGCCGCGACACTCAATTTGTTCGCAAATCAAATCAAATTTAGTGGACACCACACCCCCGCCCCGCGGCTCCGCTCGCGCCCCTCGCCGATTGCTTGGTCGAGTACGCCGTTGTTGGCATATACCCTGTCAGTAGAAAACCCTTAAGGCAATTTTCAGAGTTATTCGGGTGAATCATTTTTTTTCTGTCTGTCATAATTTGACCAATCCGCTCGATAGAAACATTACAAGACTGATCACATTATCTGACTGATCATATAATAAATTTTCTATCGCGTACTTCATTAATTGCCAATTAACTTGACTTCAAAGCTTTTAATCGAATCGTTTCATGTAAAAAAGCTCTACGAAACCATTCCCAAACATATAAATGCCAATAAACGGGCGACAGCCGACCTGTCATCTGTCGAACTCCACTTACCCACTCAACACGCGAACGTAAAAGGTCACCTAATGTCTGCGTGTTAATTAGGTCTCGACGTGAAGTTGAGTGGACGCCATCGAATGCATGGAGACGGCTCTCTGTCAAATGGAGTTTTAAGCGATAATTAATATGGTCAAAAATATTTACACGCATTACTATACAGATGTCTGCTTATCATGCTGTCAAATAACTATGGATACAGGCTCGACTCTGTTAGGAAATAGTATTGTGGGGTATGATGAAACGGTTTTTTTAATGGGGTAAGACAAAAAGCTACCTGTAGGTACACGCTGTGCTAGAAGGACTTTTTTTACCCCATTAACCATTAAAAAAACCGTTATGTCTTACCCCATCTTACTTTACATTAAATATTATTAGATGTAAGCCATTCAAGCAATTACAATAGTAAACGTCATTGCTAGGAGAACTGTTACTCATCGAGTTAGAATAAATTTCCTACCATGCAACTTACTAGAATTTTCAATATAAAAAATAAACTTCTATTTTATCAAAGAATTACGTTATTTTTAATTTATGCGTAAATCTAGACAGTGTACTTGCGAAGTTTCAAGTGACAGACTTATATTTTGTAGGTGAGCTGAATTAATGACACGCTCCTAAAACTTAATATCAACAATATTATACGAATGCGTTTTTAATTTAACACTGAAAATAGGATTACATGAACCACAAACTGCAATCAGTTAAAGGGGTTGTTCTAAATTCGCAATTTAAATTAGAACTCCAGCATGCCAGCATTGTGACCGCGGCATGACCGAGTGACCATTAACCGTCGGAGAGCACTCGACATCGACGTTCGACCACGTGACGCCACGCACGTTCTGTGACGTCACGGGTGGTGCCTTCCTCATTTATCGCTTCGTGATTCATTGAGTGAACAATGCAAAGTGGGTTCGAGAAAACCGCTCGTTTACTTGAAAGGGAAAAATTCAGTATCTACTCATGCTAGTGTTGCTGCTGTAGAATGTGCTTCAATTTAAATATGTCATTTAAGAACAGCGACGGTTTCGTTCGAACATAAAAACGTCAATCTCTACACTGATACTGTTTGTTGAAACTTTGAATTGAATTTTACTATAATAAAATATCAAATATTTAGGTAGGGCATTTTTTCTACATCTTTAAGTATCTGTATATTATTTTTATCGTCTCTTGATCCGTTTAAGAGAATTCCATTCTATTTATTTATTTAGATATTTTTAGCGCAATCAATATCTGGCAAAAATAAATCAATAAATCTTCTAAGCATGCTAAGTTTGTGTCAATTTTTAACGGACTTAAAAAAAAGTAGGAGGTTATTTGACTGTTTTTTTTTTCAATCCGTGAATCGCGAACTGATTACCCTCTGTTAGTTCTTAATCAAACAATTTTACAACCCGTAATCCTGACCCTACATGAATCAGAATAAATTTCTTTAACGCCAAATGTTTGTGTTTTTACAGGTCCACCCGGGCCTCCAGGCAAGAGAGGAAAAAAGGGCAAGAAGGGAGACACTGGCGAGGCCGGGCCTCCGGTAAGTAATCTCGTGGTATTTGTGTACTACCTAATCATAACAATTATACCGTCGATTGTAATATGAATTAATATAACCACCAAAATGACGAAATTGAGTTAAGTATACCGTTCGACTGCAAATTTCCTGCTCTATCGAACGGTGTATATAAAATATTGATATCTAGAAAAAAATATCGAATACGTTAACAAAAACTTTGCCATTTTATTAGGTTTCTACGTTTTTTATTAACGTATGTAAAGGTTTCCAAAAATCATACACAATATTTTAACGTAAGTACGAATTTGTAACTACAAAACATGTCCTTCCTGATGTACTCACCGTATTTTTATAAACGTCACTGCTGTAAGCGCCATCTGCATTGTATGGCTCATAAGCAATTTGGTTTCAATTTGTGAGTTACACTAAATAACGAAATCCACTTTTGATGATTTTCATTGATTTGTTAACGTATCTCCAAATTTTTTTGAAAATATTTAACGTAAGCACCAGCCATTTCCTGAACTATAAGTGTGGTCGCAGTTAGTAACTGTCTATCCAGTAGACCTCTCAAAAATAAAACCAACAAGATAAACATCATTTCAATAGGATAATTAATTAAAAAGATACAACATACTTTATAAATGTCCATTTCGTTTTTTGGCCCTCCTGAAAAGTTGTCATTTGGTGGTTACATTAATTCATATTACAAGTGACGAACGTCCAACTCCACAGCGGGCATTATTGTGGAATGTGTAAGGTTTGCAAATCAATCAGTTTACTTTCGAGTATTTGTACTTAGCTTTTGGTACTAATTATTTACCCCTTTATTCATAAACGTCTGCTAACTTAACAAGTCACTAATAATTGTTTGTCCCTTTTGCTCTTATGGACACATTGTTAAGACCGAAAGGGACAAACAATTAATAGCGGCTTGTTAAGTTAGCAGACGTTTATGAATAAGGGGGTTATAATGTAAAATTCCAAATATAGCAACTAAGCACAACAGTGGGCTGTCAATGATCCATTCAAAGAGTATTTGTACATTAAAGATGAATATATGATAACGGGTAATTAATTTAATTAACTATGTCGTCACAAATACACTAATACTAGGTACATTTATAATACTCGTAAATTAAGATTTTTTTTGTAAACTTTACCTTGCCCTCAAACTGCCCCCTATATTCCGACGTTCGAATCATACTATGATTACAATTACATATTGATCATGAGTTTTTATTTTTGTTTATGTTGAGTTGTGCAGAAAGCGAACTTTTAGCATAATACCTATTTGAAAATACCTAAACATGACGTGCATCTTCATACCATGACGGCGTGCTTCATGCGATTACTGACAATACTAAAATAGCAATAACACTTACCTAGTCAAAAACGTTGCTCACATTTTTACTGAAGGCGCTTTAATTTTTTTATAGTGCGTCATTTAAGTTTTCATGGTTTTGTTTTTATTTTTTGCTTACATTTGCTTTCCTTAATTTGCAGGGATTAACAGGAGCACCGGGGAAGAATGGATTCCCGGTATTTATTTTGTTTTATTCATGATCTTTAAAATGATTTCTGTAAATAATGTCTGTACTCTCTGTACAATCTTTACCATGCTCATCAATTCTTATTGTTTGCAACATTTCGGTTCCTTTTCATAAAATATCAAAGACACTTTTTTCTGTTCACAACCCGTTCATATATTGTTATATACGCCTAGTTAGTAGATACTGATGTTGGTAAAGACTCGAGTCGTTTGAGTTCTTCATTCTTAGACTCAACTTAGTTTTAACCCTTTACCTACGGGGCCATAATATTTGTTAATAAATTGTTTGACTTGACACCATTACATAAGTATGACTTTAATTTGACAGTGGTGGCAACTCTGGTTGACACCCGTAGGTAACTCAACATGTTGTCAAAACTTGAGTTATTTTACAATGTTACCGAGACTTTGAGTCCGTCAAGAAGACTCGCTAGATTTGTATTTTGAAATTAAGGTTTTTCAATATAAAATAGCTGAAATAAGAAATCAATACAACATTATGTTAAAAACCAACCAGGGTTTTTATTTTATTCAATTCAAATAAACATTGAACAAAAATAAACTTCATATTTGTATTTATATGCTTATTTCGAACCTGGAACATTTTTAATATAATATATGGCATTGTATCATTACATAATTTATGGATCCTTAAAATAATGAGTCTTCATATTATTAAGACTTGAGCTTTATATGCAGGACTCAGTAAGCCTAAAAGAAGGGTTCGACTCGCGACTTAAAAGACTCGGTAGTCTTTTAACCTCAATAGTCCCGTAAAAATGAGAAGAGTCCTGAGAGTATTTACCAACATTACTGATATTTATGGCGTTGGCGCGCAATGTTTAAGTTCCAATAATACATATTATTATTTTCTGATCGTCTAACAATATATGTGCGGGAAACATCAAGGCACGAATTCTGTTATCTGAGCCTTGTCGCATCCCATAGCGACATTCTTGTCTCTTATTTCACTTTCGATGTGCGGTGTCTATACCGGTATGACGTTTCAGGGGAGCAAGGGCGAGAAGGGAGAACGAGGCTTCATGGTAAGCCCAGACCCCGGTGTGGCCCCTAGCATCTCCTTTGCATCTATCCACTACTAACTATGAAGTCTTTTAACCCCTCCGTTGTAGAAAGCTATAATATTTTTTCCCATACGTAATCGTATAATATATTATGAGGAGTGTCTTTCCAAATGAACTTATTTCCACTTTCAACTTTTTTTAACTATGAATGTAGTTTTGCTAAGAGTAGAGAAATACATCTATGTTTTGAATTACAAGTTCTAATAAGTCTCTTCTTGCCTTGTAAAATGTTAAAATGTCAAAGTCCGTATCAAAAGACCTTATAGCAAGAGAAAGCTATGAGCTTTTATAAATGTATATTTTATTATAATACCTTTTTGTATGTACTTTTTGTATAAATAATGGGTTTGTAAAATTTCCTTGAAAAACAACTTGTGTATTATTGGATAAGCTCACAAGGCCGCAACAAAACGGCTTAGTTCGCTAAATAGTTTCGCATCACTTCGGAAAGTTTATGGTATATTAACTGAATAATTACCTAAGTTAATAAAGCAATATATTTAGTGCCATAACATTTATATCAACTTACTTGAGTACTATATCAAAAACATAGTAAGAATATTGAAATGGAAACCGTGGATTTATGTTTTTCTCAATTTCCCAAAAAAAATTCAAACTGGAAATAAGCCTTTTTGAAAAGACACTCCTCATATATATTATAACTAATGTTTGTATATCTACATGCTTTTAAAAAAATAAATTAAGGTTACGAAATTTGGTAATTGCAATAAAATAAAAAATACGAGAATTTTACATTATTTACGACTATTTTTAAATATTACGCTTGGGTTTCGTGAAAGCTATGACCCACTATCACAATAAACATGTAGTTTTATTATAATAAGGGCATAGATAGAAAAAATGTAAACAAACGTAAGGTCCAAATCAAGTTATCCCAGAAGTCTCATTAGGAAAGTTTGTCCCAAGCACTCTGGCACGAGATTTCCTTGTAATGGCTGGAGCAGTTATATACCTTGTTCGAAGAACTATTGAGAGTAGCCTTTGCTACAGGGCAAACCAAAGCACTTCGAAGGGAGGCGGGATTAATTACCTCAAGCTAGGTATTGTAAATGTGGCCACCCGCTTTAGTGATATGGTTTCTCTGACAACACTCGTGATACCCTGACCTACATATTTATTAATTTATTTAAATTATGAAGGAATTCAGACAGATCAATGTACGATAAATAATACAATTTAAATTTCTAACTCAAACGTGCGGACTTTTTAGTTAACATTTTTAACCCTTTACCTACGGGTGTCAACCAGAGTTGCCACCACTGTCAAATTAAAGTCATACTTATGTAATGGTGTCAAGTCAAACAATTTAATAGCAAATATTATGGCCCCGTAGGTAAAGGGTTAATATTTTCGTCTATGTACTTACATCTTAATGCGCCCATTAAAACGTTTTTTATAGCACTCATGAACGATTATTCCATTCTCAAGAATATTACTCAGAAAATGTACTTATTTATTATACTCGTAGTGCCAGCCTTTTTCAAATTATATTATTAATATAGTACGTTTTTTTTTAATTCCTGCTGACAGATGGGCAATGTACGGAGCGGCTTGATGACACTTCTTGTGTACCAAAACCTAATAATTAATTGAAAAAAAATACATAAATACCCACAATATGAATACACGTCTCACATACATGTTGTTTTGATTATTATTTCCTTTATTTCTCATGTTTCTGATTATTATTAACAAAAACAAACAACTTAAGATTTGCTAAAGTGGTCGGAAACAGGTAAATCCCTCTGCTGCAAATTTCTAGCTCCACATCACTACCTGCCATAGCTCCATATCGCCCATTAGGTAATTGGCGACCGCAAATAAACGTGCTAATGATCCCGAGACACCTTCGATCGCATCACAAGGCACACGTTATGAATTATGATATTTACTTAATTAGTTGTTGAAATAAACAAAATAATGGCTATTTAAACCATTAAACATAATAAACAACACTGAGTGTCATAAATGTGTAATTTTAAGATTTTCTACTTCTATAAATATCCAATCGTTACATTAGCTACTGACAAATTATTTCCATAATCACTTATGCCTAAAGTCATATTTTTATATAATGTTGGGTTTGGTTTTAGAATCAAATGTTGATCTTTCTCGTTAATGTATTTTTATTGGCAGCATGATGCTGTTTACACTTTGTCGGAAAAAAAGTATTTGGAATCTACATATACACAATGACGCTTAACTATTTAATTCACAGAATGAACGAAAATATTTTCGTCCGTTGGGAAAACCCTACATCAAATTACCAATTGGTACAAATTCATAGTAGGTCTATCATAACAATAGCTATTATCAAACTGTGAACATGTAGGTTATCAAAACTGTGGATAGTATGATGCCTATGTGGCCTTTACTGAGTGCTGACGTAGAATCTGGCGTGAAGAAGTAACAGGAAATTGGATTTTTCACAAGTTGATATCCTGTGCAGCGTTAAAAATTGTCGGGTTTCCTAGACTAGAGGCAATTAGTCGCAGCGAGCTTTCAGATAGATTTGGACTGTTCTTGTCGCATACTGATTGCATCACTAAAAAGAACCAGTATAAGTATGATCCGGTAGTGTAATCTTATTACGGTTCCGGAGGTTACTCTTACACTGGTCGGTTTGAAGAGAGGCGTTTTGTAATAAAAGCCCCTGACGATAACATGTTATTGAGAGGATTGTGATTCTAGTCGCGTCACGTGCGGTGCTAACTAGCCGAGCCCTGGTGTTGACAGACGAGTTGATTTGCACCCTTCGGCATTTGCACCTAACCTAACAAGGAAACTGCAGAGTCGTGACATTGCCTCGTCTGGTTTACATTTCAATTCGTAACACTTTAGGGCTATTCTATCAAATTTGAGATATCGTGATCACCACAATGTTGCTAAGAATCTGATTTCCAGTAAAATTTTCCACAGATCCGGTGAAAGTAATACTACGCCGTATTATGAATAAAACAGGATAATTTTATTGAAATTATTGCTCGGAGCAACATTTTTTATTTTCTGGCGTTTACATTATATCGTAGGTATTTTTTTATTATTCGTATAAATATATTGGAAGTTCGCAAACATACATCATTAGTTAATTAGGTACTAGTTTAATAATAAATAGACATATAGAAGGTTGTGAAGACATGCAACTGGGACCGGAAACCAAAGCACTGGGACTAGGAAGCTACTGGAAAGCATTGCCATCACCTTTTTATCCCAAAAATATGGAAGGTCTTGGCGCTCGCGCATTGGTACCAATATTATATTTATTGATGTCATAGACGCAGAGGACTACAAGATGATGAAACAATAAAAAACTAGGTGTAATGCAAAAATAATTAAAAAAGTATAGCGCTTTATGTTTGAAGTAGGTAGATTTAGCTAGGCACTTATCAATTTATAATTTAACTATACCTAACAAAACCAAAGAATAGATTCACGCCCTAAATCACTGCATGTTACTTTTACCTGGAGTCAGAAAATCCATTTTCTTAGCACTAGACATAAAGTGAATGCTGAGGGAATAGTTTTGTTGACTATTTGCTATCCTGATTAATCCTGTTCTAATCTACCTATCTAACTGTGTGGGTCTTTGTAGTGATTCCTGAAGTGGTATTAACAGCTTTGTATGTATATAATATACCTATATTGGCATATGTATTTACAGTATGCATTTGTTTACAGGGCCCCATAGGGCTGGACGGGCCTAAAGGAGACCCGGTAAGTTTTGTGTTATTGATAACACGTTTTTTGTCTTCCCACATAATATAAAATAAAATACATTACAATTGAATCAGTCGTTGTGGATGTGGTTTCAGTACCTACTAAGACACGTCGTTAGTAGTAGTTTCATCCAGATTTCATTCATCATTAATTTTTTCCCTGAACATTCTAAAGAGTTATTGTTTACTTGTCGTTCTTAAACATACCCATATAATTATTAAGTTTATATTACAGCTATTGTAATCTTAAATTTTGTTCGTGTTCTTGGCCTTCACAGCCCTTTGTTTGTTATTTTATACCCTTTGCTATGTGAAGTCCCTATCATAATCTGGCAAATTTGGTGTTTTCAGGGACGACCCGGTGACAAGGGACAAAAGGGCGAGCATGGCAGCCCTGGCTTCGATGTCTTCTCCGCCATCAAGGTATCACCATTTTAAGAGATACCTATGTCTTTTCAAACATAATAATTATGTCAACAATACTAGAAGTAAAACAGTTAAGAACTGTTAAATTGATGTAATCGATTGACGTAAGTTATTTGTAAATGATAATTGGACGTTGTTTAGTGAAAAGGATCCAACCTCAAAAAATTGTCATTTAATAGAATGGCTTTTTGTTTTTGACAGAAGGTTGAAGTTTTATTGACACATTTTTGTGGGTTGAATCCTTTTCCCTAAACTACGTCCAATTTATACCAAGTATATAATTTCAAGTAATGTAAAAAAATCGGATAATTAAATCCGTATAGTGTTAGTAACAGTAATATGACTTCAATTATTATATTAGTAACTAAACCTAAATGCAAATGAATGAGATATCCAGTGCTTGACTAGGGCACTATCTCATTTTGCAGCCACAACAGCCAGAGGCGCTACTACGATCTACTAATGCGATTCAGTTTAGGACCTAATCTGAATGGTGATGTGTCAGTTCCATAGAATAATTGTCAAAATCTGACAAACTGAACTTAAACTGAATCGCATTTATGAGATCATCATGGAGACTGTGCCCCCTGGAGACTGTGTCAGCTGTCGTGCCTTCTGAAGGTGCATTCAGACCAAACGAACATTCGCTATTCTAACCCCCCACTCTACGAAATTCGATCGTTACACTGATTACGTGATTGGTTGATTTCGTTGAGCGGCTCTTTTGGTCTGAATGGCGCCGCGCTTGCGCAGTGTTGCATGAAATCCATCCACATGCGCGCCCGCAACTGTTAAATTTCATTCAAGTGGAGTAGACATTGTAATAATGTACATTGGGCTTTACGAGGCTATATGTACAGCAGGATTGGAATCATTGTTATTGCGTTACCTAACAGCGATAACTAAATAATTTTGAGTCTAAAATTTATTTCTTCCGATTTTACTTAATAGAATTCAACCGAAATTATTATTTGATTGTATAAATGTGAACACAAAAATGTAGCATTGACTTGCTGTATCAAATTTATCTTACGAGATGTTGTTGTGGAATGATGTAATATTGTTAATATTGTTAATAAAAGACTTACATAATAATAAATATGATACCTAAAAATAAACATGAGTATTTCAAAATTCAAATTTCAATGCTGAATTACGCGGTTTACAGGGCGTGAAGCGTTCCGTTGACAACTATAAGATCAGTCCATACACCACTGCAGAAATTATAGCTGTTAAGGTACCAACCTTCTTGTAGTAGTGGTTCACCGTAGGCGCTTGTGTGTTGTTTTTGGCGGTGACCGATATACGTATTGGTGTCGTTTTTTTACGTTGCGCTTCGTGTATGATTTTTAGCAGTTGAAAGTTTTATGTCTATGTAATTGATTTCGAAAACCAAATATTTACGTACCTCTAAATAATCTTACGGAATGAAATATATAATTATGACTTTACTTCTATTAATAGACTTAATTATATGTATCACATAATTATATCGACTTTATTTTGGGATATAATAGTAATTAAAAGATATCCTTTCGTATTGTTCAGGTATATTCCGGATTTATGGCCATTGTTGATAGGCATATATTTATATTCCGGCATTATGATATTATTTGTCACTTCAATGACTTAATATTGTCTTTAATATTGCCATACGCTATCACTACCAAATTCTATAAGTCTACGTAATATAATTAAAGTACATAGGCAATAAATAGTTATACGCAGGCTGCATGTAGTAAATATTTGCGTGTTTAAAATAATAAAGCCTAGAAGATGACCACCACCACTCTGATCAAGTCATGATCAGTCCTGAAGCTGCTCTAGTTTTGTTCGCACGAATACTGTGCAAGCCAATAATTTAATAGATCGTAAAATTGTTGTTTCTGAATGGTTCGTTGAAAATAATTTTCTAGACTTTAATATTCGTAGTTTGCGTGTTTGTGCTTTGTGTGTACTGATGCGCTTGCGTCGTAGGGGCTGCAAGCGGCCGGGCACAACGTCTCTGCCAACACCATCATACAACTCAAGGTTAGTGCGTCAGCATATGTCAATCTTAAGAAAATTCCAATCAATACTTATTAAACTGGGTGAGCCATGAAATTCTTAATCACTAACACCTTTTTTATAGCGGACTATGTTCTTCCAACGGTAAAAGAGCATCAATTCTATTAACCATTTACTAACAAGGAATTAAAAATTCAACCAGATGGTATTTAACAATACTATCAAAATAATAGAGTAGACGCTTAACATAAAATTTAGTAACTACTACCTACTAGTTACTAAATAATATTATTATTCCTGTCCTTATTTGAATGAAAAAAAATGTCTTACTCTACTGTTTTTTTAGCAAAATCGTCACTAGAGACGAATTTTCTGCTCTTTGCACAGGGAGTAATTGTTGGTAAAAACACAATTCCTTTATTTCTTGCTTAGGTTTTCTGCGTTGTCTGCCTGCTTAAAATGCATGAACTGTCTTTTAATTTATTATAGCTTTAATTTATCCACACTACTCACCAAGTCTGTATTTTTAAAACGTTTTAATTATACTTTACCATAGCATTTGTCCCAGCATACTTGTAAGATTTGGATATGTCACCGTAATATTGTAAATTCCGTTAGATTATAATTTACCTAGCGAAATTGTAAACTATCGAAATATTGTCAACTGCGCCATACTCTTTACAATTTAACGTATTATTTTACGTTAGATTATAATCTGTCGAGCAGAAACCGTCACATTGTCAAACAGCTATCTGATTGGTCGTTATCAAATATGGCCGCTGTGTACTTGCCATAGAGTTAGAAATGAAACACAAGTGGCAGTGTAACAAAGTACATGATTTTCTAGTGTTGTGAGATTATATATTTACCCATATGTCACCATAACATTATAAATGCCATTAGATTCAAACTCGCGAGATTATTAACTATCGAAATATTGTAATCCGTAACGTAGGTTTGTTGAACGTAAACAAACAGTGGTGATCGAGATTAAAAATTATCGAAAGATTGTTATCCGATTAGAAAAAGGGTTATCGAACTTGCTAACTTGAATTATTTCCTGATCATGCCCTTTCAGAATACAATCTTGGTTTTATCACCAACCTTAAACATGAAGTTCACATACGCTTTTTGTTAAATGTTTTGTTGATATTTATTAATATTAACGTAAAAATATATCCGCGAACGTGTTTCACGATATGTGTCAAAGACGTCACAAATACTATGGAAAGTCAGCCATATTTGCTTACCTGTTTTTACTTTCAACTGAAACATTGTATACAATTTAACGGATTGAGTTTTGGTAAATTATAATCAAATCAAATAAATATAAAAATAAAATAAAAGAGTGCAATTTGAAGCTCTCAGTAATTTATCCATAGAAATGAGGACGCCAGGTACACGGAGTTTCAGTCGTTCAAACAATGAGAGCTTGAACTGGTGCGATCCGATGCATGATTATAACTCACAATTTGACGGTTTCGTGCCGACAGATTATAATTTACCAAAACTCAATATTTTAAATTGTAAGTATATTACGGATCACAATCTTTCGATAGTTTATAATTTCGCGAGTAAGATTGTAATCTATCGGCATTTATAATAATATGGTAACACGTACACTTATCTGATCTCACAACATTAGAAAACAATGTATTTTATTTGACTGACATATCTATTTGATTGGGAACGTCGAACACTCGGTGATAGTAACGAGTGACGATTTCGCGTCGACAGATTATAATTTACCGAAAATCAATGCGTTAAATTGTAAGTATGTTACGGAGTACAATATTTCGTCAGTTTATAATCTCGCTAGTGAGACTGTAATCTATCAGCATTTACAATGTTATGGTGACACACACTTATTTGATGTCACAACATTAGAAAAGCGTGTAATATTTTATTTGACTGCCACTTGTGTTTGGTATCTAACTCTATGGCAAGTAAACAGAGAGGCCAAAGAACTGACCAATCAGATAGCCATTTGACAATGTGACGGTTTCTACTCGATATATTATAATCTAACGAAAAATCATGCGTTAAATTGGAAACAGTATGCCGCAGTTGACAATCTTTCGATACTTTACAATTTCGCTAGGTAAATTGTAATCTAACGGAATTTACAATATTACGGTGACAGATACATTTTGATTGAAAGTTTTAAATCAAAGATTTCAGTCTGTAAAATTTTTAATTACTTACGTTCTGAACATACATTTGCTTTTAAAGTATTTTATAATGTACAGGAATGTTCATTTTTCAATATGGGATTAGCATTGACATTCTCGGCTGACATGTTACAGGGAGAGCCTGGGGAGCCGGGGCCGCCAGGGCCACCGGGCGGGGCAGGCCCTGAGGGCCTACCGGGGCACGACGGGCGTGCCGGGCCTGCGGGGCCCGCTGGGCCCCCTGGAGCGCCTGGCCCCGCGGGGCCGGCTGGACCCGGTGGACCACCCGGACCAAGCGGACCGCAAGGATCGAAGGTAATTCACATCATCAGCCTATTTCAGTCCACTGCTGGACATAGACCTCTCCTATTACGTACACATACAAACGCATTAACACTTTCATTTCCAACGAGTGCTACGCGCTACGCTCGTAGCCGATCCCGTGATTTTTCCTCTTTGTAGCGAAGATGAACCTCCCACAGGGAGCTCCCCTCGGGAGTTCCCGGCTCTCAATATATTAAAAAGTGATCCATAATCGCAGTAGTACGTCTTCTAATATTAAGCTACTGCCCATCATCAATCTACAAGAAAGAAATAGCCAGGGACAATTTAATCCCTTTGCCGACTCTTACGATACCCGCGCGGGGCGTCAGCACGCGACTCAGACTCAGACTCACAGATTAGACAAAATCAGATTCTAACAAGGCAATAAGATTATGTTATCCCACTTGCTAATTCGAGTCATCTTACAAAAATGCATATTTATCTAAGTTCAGTCAACAGTCATTCATTACTATACAACTTCACAAAACTAGAAGAAAGTGTCTGCTTCAGTGCTTTCATTTCATCAAAATGAAGTGAAGTATTTGCATTTGACGTATACTATTACTTAAATAACTGGTTAAATGAATACAGGTGACTATGACTACCAAATATAGGTTCATTATTGGATTTAGTTGTGTGTTGTGAATAAAAATCATTAAGTCATATTTGTAGTTAGGGATCAATAAACTGTTTTTTAGGAGATTTGGGGTTGAAATTGAACTACGAGCCCCGATGCAGTGGAGTTCGTCTAGTTCGAAACAATTTTTAAAATTTTTTGAATATTTTAAAAATGATCACATTATGCTAATGATAAATTGTATTAACGTTAGTCATGGTTAATGTACTACATTTCAAGAGACACAACATTCAGAAGTACGCTTTTGTTGTTTAATAAATCGATTTTAACAAACCAGTGTCTAAATTATATTTTCGTTCACCACCGTAATTCCGCGCTTATAAGCTTGACGCAAAATTCGCAGTGCATCAGGTGTACCATGTCGGGGGCGTTCTTTACATTCATTGATTATTTACAAAATTAAAAATTGTGGAAAAAATTAAAAAAAATACCTCTCGTAAAATAGTTTTTTTTTTATTCTGATTTATTAAGTCTAAATATTTTATACTCAAAGAAACTACTTTAGTACTACTATTGAATAGTGAAGGTTTTGTCTCTAAGCCTTTTCCCCCGGATGAACGGGATAATCTCAAAAAACTGTCTAACTGGACGAGAACATATGCATCGGGGCTCGTACATATAATAAGCGAAATCCTATGTGAGAGACGTATCACCCTATGCCTGATTAAAACATAATGTAATGACGTTAAATATAATATGCCAGTTCATTACCCTAACAGGCAGTGGGAATACCGCGTCCCACTTATTTTAGGGTTTACAGAAACATAATAGTATTATATTTAGGTATATGACTACATAATATTACGAATAAGTGCATTTTGCGAATTTGTAAATCTATGTAAGTAAAAATAGCTTTTATAAATAAAGTTCAAGTCACGGGACAATATACACAAATCGACCCAGTCCCCGGTTAGTAATTAAGACTTGTATTATGGGGTGGTACTAAGCGACAATGTTATATTGTAAAAAATAGATACATAAATATACATCGAACACAACTTTGATCAGGAAACAAGTATTTGTGATAAAGTCGCAAATAAAGGGTGTTTTTTTTTTGAGGTATAGAACTTTGAAATGCAATAAAACAAAAATGTTATTTTTTAATTGACATAAAATTAACTTTATTCGATTGTATGTTTTTTGCCATTACATTTTAAATGTCACTTCTGGCATATGCCCGTCACGGCTGGCTCGGACGTACTCTAACCGGGAGGTCCAGTTTTCGATGACTTTTTTTAACATTTATATATATATATATATAAATGTATGTATGTATGGTTTGTGTATATGTGATTATAATACTTATAAATGTATTTGTTTTTATTTTAGTATATTATTGCATATCGGATTAATTCAAAGTGTTCTGTATTGTCACATTTTCTACACCTACTGGCATAATTTAAAATGTAATTATTTCCACTACCTAAAGGTTGTCTGGAAGAGATCGCTTCTTAGCGATAAGACCGCCTGTTGTCTACCTCTAGTTAAGTCGCTACTTTTTCTGTAATTGTTTTCATTTATTGAGGTGTGCAATAAAGAGTATTTGTATTGTATTGTATTGTATGCTCTTTCGGTGTTTGAACCCGGAACCTCCAGCTTTATACTGACTGAGCTACGAACGCTGTCAAAATCTCAAAATGTTGGTAGGTATAATCTATATTTAATCGAAGTTCTAAACTATCTTTCTTATTTTTCAGGGTGACAGAGGAGACAAAGGGGAACGTGGCTTCACGACAACGTTAAAAGGCGATGCTTTTCCCACCGGCATCATCGAAGGCCCACCAGGCCCGCCTGGCCCACCTGGTACAACTTCCACAAATTAATAATTATAGTGCATGTGTAGCTAAACCCAGCCATTTTATCACACTGCGGCTGTCTTAAAGTAAAGCTCTACCTGACTTTTTTTGAGTTCCGTAAAACTACCGAACTATAGTCCAAAAGCTCCCAACTATGGTCCAAAACTAAGTTAAATATCCTCGATTTAGTGTAATTATTATATTGTTGATGCAGTTGTTACACAAAGTCTCCTCATTCATAATTAAAAAACTTATTTTAAACCAAACTAAAAGATTTCCATTGTTGCTAAAATACAACTCTATGGTCCACAAGTTCAAATACGAGTTGAACTTGTGGACCATAGTTGTAGTACTGGATTATAGTTGTATGGTTTTACGGTATGCGATTAGTTGCCAAAGTGCAAATTCACACTCAAAAATACTGCTCTTGGTAAAGTTTGGTTTTTTAGGACAACCGACTATTCCAGCCAACACCACAAACACTGAATAACTACTTAACAACTTGCTAAAATTAACGTAACTAACTAATAAGGTGACGGCGATAGATAACTCTATGCGTAATTTGATTATTTGAAACGCTTTGTAATTATGTAGTAAAAAAATGATGCAGCAGTGGCTATTGATTTGCTTGAAAAACAAACTCAAAATTACATAAAAAAAATTACCTGAAGGGTCCAGGAAAGAACATGTTTAATCCTTCTAAAGGTCAGGGCAAATTTCTTATAGCGTTTATTTCTTGTAGCAACCGTGATCTATTATAGGTAAGGTTGATTTTCCTTCTGAAATTTGAATTAACTAGACATGTTATTTCCGTGGACCCTTCACCTGTTAGTTTAAAATTTTAGTTGACGTTGTTTTCCACAATCCTGTAGTTATAGCACCGGTAGTTAATGTTATTGTAGATTGTAGAACAGATGGAGAAGGTAACGGAATATTTGCGAGTACGTGTGCGTGTTTGGGTATCATGAAAGAACATGTATACAGGCGCTGAGGGCACTCGAGGCGAGAGAGGAGAGTCAGGTGCGCCTGGGCCAGCTGGCCCGCCCGGAGATAAGGGCGCGCGCGGAAAACGCGGCAAGCGGGTAACTACCGCATGTGCCCATATGCGATGGGGTACAAGCTCGCCTACCGTCGCCTTAGCGACTCATGCAGCTCCCAAAGATATTGGCAACTTTAATTTTTTTGCTGTCACTGACTATTTAAAATTCAGGCCTTTGAATGGGTATCAAAAACAAATAAGACATCGGAAGCGCCAATTGATAACTATAATACGTTCAATCAGTTCAGTGCCCTGAGCTTGTATCCGCATTGCCTTCGTTCTATGACATGAGAGCACTGCTACTACATACCTATATTTCGGAAGCGAATGAGTGTATAGAAAAATCTGTCTTATTACTCGTACTTCTTCTCCTCTGTCTACTATGCTGTCCAGTCCAGTTACTGTAGCTTTATGCATGAGCATGGTGCACGCTGCACGTTTAGTACACTAAGCTTTAGCAAAAACGTAAATAATTATGGTACAAATGATAACTAATGCAGATTCTGGTGTAGAAATATTCCCGGTACCGCTTACAAACTCTAATCTTGATTTTTCTGAAGATGCTAGTATTTTAAACGCTAAATAAATAATTCGTAGCATTTTTAGGTGTCAAAAATAATTAGTTTTTGTAGGCGATACTTTAGTGGAATCCTAATGTAGTTGCTTTTGTGTTACTGATATCACCTAGCGTCGCTTCACGCCGAGTATGCAGTGAATTGGTAAGTCACATTACAAATGCTGCAAGTCTTGCTAACTATACCTACTGATGACCTATTAATTCTGTCTGACCACTTAACCTAACCTTGACTCCACTATTTCCACAGATATGTGGTAAATAATATTACATTTCTTCACTATTGGATATCATACACAAGTATAAACTATGCAAGTATTAATCACATATCTGTAGCAAATATTTTATTGCGCTGTGATAGCGTCGTAAATAAACGTAGGTAATTTACAAAAATATAGCAATATTGCTGTCTTACTATCAAATACCTTAATTTAGTTACATATTAAACGTATTCAAACTCCTACCTATTCAAATAGCTTTTCACCTAATTTACTTCCTCATCTTAAAATTATTCAAGTTGACTCACGTTTGAGATATATACTTACAACTTTTTATAGCTATCTAGCATATTTTTCTAGTTAAAAAAAAAAAAAAATGAGATGAACCTATTTTCCAAGTGGTTGTGTCATCTCCATTTCTGATTTCATCTTCCAAGGCATTAAATGTTGTAGAATATGATCTAAAGATGCTTCATGTTTGTAGGAAAAAGCGGCGAAGCAGGCCCACGAGGTCCACCTGGGCTTGATGGTCTCAATGGCGAACCAGGCGTGCAAGGACCTCCAGGAAAACCAGTAAGCATACTTTCTTTAATAGGTTTAACCAAGCATGCATGTATTGCTTGCCCTTAGAGTATGGTCAAAGGCGCCTAGCCTTGTAAGGGATTGCATATACTACTAACACTACTTTTTAACATAAACTAGTCATTAATATGACATATTATATCAGTACTCCGTGGGTTTATGAAGGTCATGCTTTTATCATTTGTCGTCATTGCTATCACGACCTAACTAGTAGGTATACAAGTGCACCACAGCATGATAAGCGTATACGGGGATATGTTTTTACTCGCTTCATAAAAAACTAAGCTTGTTGCGCTACTATTAAAATTTCATATTTTCTCACATGTTTCCTTTTATTTTTCAGGGCGAGATAGGTCCAAAGGGCGAAAAGGGTGACTACGGCGACATGGGCTCGCCAGGCATGTTAGGTGCACCAGGATTACCTGGTCCGCCCGGCTATCCAGGCCTCAAGGGAGAGAAGGGAGACAAGGGAGACTCGGTGAGACACGTCTTAATTGAAAAATAATGGAGATCCCATGAATATCCTCAAGATTATGATTTATGTGAGATTGATCAAATTTTTTCCAAATGTTTTTTAAAAACTCGAAACAGTATTTGGGGTAGAATAAACCAAAAGTATTTTACTATAAATCGTTACATAAATTGTCAATATATTATGTTCATGACGAAGACAAATGATCGTAATAGATAAGCAGTGTAATCGTTAACTTGTTAGAATAGTAAATAAGATATGCATTTAAATATGATAGGTATAAGTAGGCATATAAGTGTAAACATATAGGTAAATAGTGGGCAAGGTGATAGGCAAGCACTAAGGTTCGTATAAAAAACACATTGCCCTCCGACCTCCTATTAAGATTCCAATAAGAATTAGGCAAGTTTATTAGAATTAAAATAGAATGAAGTAAAAATTGGAAATAAATATGTACATTGTTGGTAAATAAAGGGGTGCGGGGGACGGCTAGCAAATTTTCCTTCAATAGCCTCTCAACACCGTCCCCAAATGACGGTGCAACGACCGTCCCATCTTCGTGGGATGTCACCCGGCCACAGCTGCAGTAGCGGAAACGCGGGAGCAGCCACAAACACTCTAGGAGGAGTATCGTTTATATTAATTTATTCGGGGCGCGGGGGACGCGACGATATACCCCGCGATGCCTACCGGAGGAATAAAAGGCGGGAGCGCGGCCGCATCCGAGTCACCTTCAACAGCCTCTCAACACCGTCCTCAAATTACGGTGCAACGACCGTCCCACCTTCGTGGGATGCGACCCGGCCACAGCTGCAGTAGCGGAAACGCGGGAGCAGCCACACATACTCCAGGAGGAGTATCGTTTGCATATTCAGTTCAGACGTCCGAGTCAGTTACAATCAAGCAGCGAAGCAGTGAACATTAGAAGAAAAAGGGATCCTCCTCCGCCCGCAGCAGTATAAGAAGAAATCTCTTGGTTGTTTTTCTCTACCACTGCATCCCACACCCACATTTTATACAGTCCATCAAACTCAATCTCCACGCAAGTGCTATAATTAGGGCCACAGCGTAGGTACGGTCACGTACACATTATGAAGTTCGCAATGGGTGGTAATAAATTAAAACACGACATCAGTGTTTAAAATCATCACAAGCTACGAATTTCCTTATCGCGCATAAAAAAATGCTCCATCATTACTGAAAATTCCATTCCTTCTGTATTTGCTTGCGCTAATTTATAGTGGCTGATTTTCTGTTTTTCGGGCTTATGCCAAAGTTTTTCGGATGTTGACAATCAGTAAATAATAATAATTCCTGCACCGCTCGGCTACTCGATCTTAAGACCGTGTGGCCGAGCGGTGCAGGCATCAGCCGCGAAAGCTGAGCACGTGGGTTCGATTCCCACCTCGGACGTTGGTGATCTTGGTCGTTTTGTTTTGGTATACGACATCCAATATTTATAACTTATATAGTATTAAGTAGTGACTACTGAGGAAAAAATAACAGTACAAATCAAAATATTTAATAAATAATTTGATTTGTGTTTTCACAATAAGTCCAATAATAATTGTTATTAATAGTTCTCGATTCGTCGGATTCCTGTTTTACCGGATTCTTGTTTCGTTGGATTCTTCTTTAGTCAAATTCGTGTTTCGTCGGAAATATTTATATACAATAATATCACCCAGGTAAAGGAAGCATGTGCTTATATTTTCTTATTGTATGAAATTATCCGCTTCCGGCCGTTTTCACAACTGCGATTAGCAACCAGGTGCAATGACATTGAATAACAATAGTTATTTTTTGTACAAGGGAGGAAAGTGGTTGTTTAATCATCGTGCCAATATTGAGACCCGAGCTAGCGAGAGATTCCATAGTTGAAAAATGGAATCTCAAGCGTTGCGAGGGTTTCACGGCACGATAATAAACAAACTTTGCTCCCATGTGTAACACTACATTTTTCCCCACACTAAAGCGAGGAAGCAGCTACGAACGTGTAAAAAAAAACAATCAATACAACAAATCAGTTTTTTATAATTACAATAAAACCTCTCTCTTCAATTTCTATGATGTTTAAGTATAAAATCTGTATCCGGCAGCTAAAACAACAATCATTTAAAAAAATGTGTGAGGTAAACTTAAATTGCCTACTTTTTGGTAAGGTATTACATAGGAAACTTTCCTTACAAAACTGTACATTCGAGTATTTTTTTATAAGTTGGCAACATTGACGTACATGACTTCAGTGTTAACGGGTTGCGTTCTGAATGTAAAAGTATACTATCTGGTTTTGTCCAATATGATAAGATTTTGCGATAGGTTTTTATGAAATATGTACTAAAAATCTAATTTATTATCTGGTGTATGATAAAATTTTCATGGTGTCCCTCAAAAAATAATCAGCGATTCATAGCCATACCAGCGTTTGAAGTTCCATGGTTTTGAACGTTTCACGGTTAATCTGTCAATTTACTTCCCTTATAAGTGATTAAAATGCAACTTTCCTCACTGAAATTAGTGAGGGAAGTAGGTGTTTCCGAGCTAGTGTAGGGAAAATACATATTTTTATTTGTGTATAACCGAGATAATTTCTGTAGTATTTCTTAGTGAAAAAAACGTGACGAATCTAGAATCCGACAAATAGGAATCCGGCGAAACAGGAATTCGACGAATCGGGAAATATTCGTTTCTATCATAGTGATGATGTTTTATTCATTTAGCAATGCATATAGCAATTTTAATCTTATCTTTGGCATTTTTACATCTACTATCTATTTTTGTCATTAACAAAATTAAAAACAAACATAAGACAAATATGAAATTTTAAAGGATTATTTTTAAACTTATGATTATTGATTTATATTCATTGATGAAATACTAATATCTCGCTGTATTTTTTTTTTCGGGACTCGTGGTGTGATGCGAACGGCGGCTTCTTTAGAAGTACAGAAAGCTGAGGAGGCGGCAGGTAACTATCGACTCTGATATACCAGGAGCCAGTTTCTCGAACGCTTGTAACTTGTAATACAAATGGAAGTCTCTTTTTAACACTAATAATTACATAAGGACTTCCGCTTGTATTATAAGTTACAAGCTTTCGAGAAATAGGCCCCAGTACTACTTCTCCGTAGTATAAAGGTGATATCAGACGGTTCACTCGGATGAATATTCACTCCCGTGAATGATTCATTTTTGTTTCATTCCATGTTCACACAGCAAAGCTGGAATGACATAGAAATGAACATTCACTCCGCATTTCTGTCAATATGGCGTCCAATGAAGTCGTGTCTCGAGGAATAATTTTAGTTTGTGATCATTTAATCAAGGAGTTGACAAAAAAGAAACAAAAAATACAGTCTGATCGCAGATGGTGGGTGCGACCATGGATTGCCAGAAGAAATTTATTAGGAGCTTCAAACACATTGCTGACAGAACTGGCCGATGAGGATCCTGAATCCTATTACAATCATCTGCGAATAGACAAGAGTAAATTTGAAGAACTTCTGGTTCTCATTGCTCCGTTAATAGCGAAACAAAATCCGAGTGAACAGTTCATTCCGTGTTCAGACGGAATGAACTGTTCATTTTCCGTTCATTCGGAGTGCGAGTGAAAGATGCCGAATGAAAATATCCAACATTGTTGGATCGGTTCACTAATGAATTCATTCGGCACTTTTGTTTCACTCCGTGGTCAGACCTGTCATTTTAAGTGAAAGATGCCGAAAAAAACGAAAAAATGAACGAAAAATGAACCGTCTGATATCACCTTAAGAATCCGTCAAAGTATACGTATTAAGTGGTATTAAGATAGAAATTGCTAAATAAATATTTTAGCTGCACTTAAATGTAAGATATATCCTGTAATTGACGATTCAAGAAACTACCCTTTCTTGCCTTTGCTTTATTAAAAGCAGGGGCCTTGAAAACTACCCATCTACCATACTTGGTACGGACGAATGCTTATTATACCGAACATACATTTTTTTTCTCTCTAACCCACGAACTGTTAATCTTATAGCCACTGTTGAACTTGCAGGGAGACGGCACCGGCTACGAACTGTACGGGCATGAAATTGTAAGTAAATATTATCGTGAACTGTTTATAGTACTAAAATAATGCTGTAGTAAAACACCTTTCATTGCTAGGTACTCTTAAACCTCGATGATATGAATATCTAGCAATCCCCTACCGTACTAAACTTGAATCCAGTGCTCTCATTCAAAATTTCATTATTACTTTCTTTTACCTTCATAAATATCGTTTCATTCGCTAACACGAATGGTTAGGATCGTATAGTCATATCAATACAGTTTACTTTCGACAAATCCACACGTCATCTTGAGTCTGCATCTACTCGTATAACTCGTAGAATTTTTTTTTATTTAGTTGTCTAATTATTTGACAGTTCATGTTTGGATCCATGGTGGACAATTTTGGTTGAGTTATCGTGCTAATATTAGAAATGCTGGCTGTTTATATAGTTGTTTTATTACATTTGCTAATACGGAACCATTTGTGTGCGAGTCCAACTAGCATTTCGTGTTCGATGTTTAATATTGGAAGATATCCTGCACAAAACTTGAAACAAAAGAAACGAGATTTGTTCAAAGTTCAATATAGAAAAATACCCTACACAGTACTTAAAAACAAAATAAATATCTTTGTGGGAATTCGTTTCACTACAAACATTACCTCTTTCCGTACTATACTTACACAAAATAGAAGTTCACGATTTACATGATAGACTTGTCTCTAGGTTAGGTATAAATCGTACTGTATTGACCTCGTACACTCGTTAAGATAACCGTACGTAATATCCCTTGGAAAATACCCAGGCCAGTTTAGTTTGTGTTGGTTTATTTATACGCGTAATTATCGATTCTCTATTTCACAATAATCACAATGGCACGAGTACTGTTACTATAAGGTCACATGACTTAACTTATTGATAGGACCCATTCGTTCCTTTTACAAAATGGCCTATTTTTTATAGTTAAGTCAGCTACGAGATTATCACAAATATAAACTTCTCGTTTAGAGTCTTCTTTATAAAATAAATAAAATGTCGTCATTTATTACCGTCGGTTGATAAGCAAAACTCACTATAAAAACTGTCACTACTCTTAGCAAC
This sequence comes from Thaumatotibia leucotreta, assembly GCA_025490895.1. NCBI lineage: Eukaryota > Metazoa > Arthropoda > Insecta > Lepidoptera > Tortricidae > Thaumatotibia > Thaumatotibia leucotreta. Next base: position 37,562 of record JALPQI010030635.1, on the reverse strand, counting down.
CTCTTATGTCAGTATTAAATCAGAACTGAGATAGGAGCTATATTTCAAGTAAATATTTGTTACCTACTTAGTGAATTTTGCTTGTCATCCGACGATATGTAACATGTTTTTATTTCAGCAAAGGAGCTTAACTGTTTTAAATTGAGTATTCCTATTTGTACCAAAAGCCACACTTTGTGGTGAAATAGACTCGTTCATACATTCTGCAAAAGTATTTTGAAGTATCGTAAAACCACCCAACTATGACCCAGCACTGCAACTATGGTCGACAATTTCAACTCCTAAATAAGCATCAGTCCCAATATTATTTTTGGCTTTGTCCAAGTTTTTATTAGTATTAATGAGGAGTTTTTCTATGAATAGCACAATTAATATAACATTTGATTAAGTTTTGTATCATTGTTGAGAGCGTTTACACTGTAGTTAAGTGGTAAGGCAATCACAAAGAAATAAAACATAATATGGTTGCATCTGCAAAAGAGGAAAGTCATTTTACGACTTCTACGAGGTTATAAAATAGTACCTACGTACAAGCATCTGGCGCACAAATGCGGTCACCTTGTAGACCTAACTCTGACGACATGCATTTTTCGCTTTTGCTTGACAAATATTACACCATTTACAATAGCGTATTCCACTCATCAGCACTTGGTATACTTAGCACACATTAAGGAGTCGTTTGCTATACCAGAATCGATAATGATTCGGATAGAATGTGTTGAGCAGTATAGCTTGCCCTTAGAATATATAGGCACCCAGTCTTATCAGGGATTGCATATGTCTGCGAAATTTGACTCTGTCCGCTGATAGCTCTGTGTTTGAGGCATTGCCTCAAACACAGAGCAGTGGTTGACCACGTAGGTTCAAATTCCAGCTTAGACATTGGTGAACTTGGTCGTTTTTTTTGGGATATGTGACACCTTAATAGACTATTAACAATGACATAATTATCTTGGTTCACCGATAATCTGTGTAAGACTCATTAATCGTCAACACGCCATAGTAAGTAAGTCTAAGTCTGTGGTTTCAAAAATAATGGCGGCTTATGAATAGTTTAATTGTATGATGTCTGAATACCTGACAGCTTAGTACATTTTTGTTTTAGCATTCTTATCTCAGTGGGGATATAAGATCCCCGTCGCGTATGGCACAAAAAAGTTTCACCAATATATCGTTAACGCTTGGTTTATGTTACAGATGATGGGCCCCCCAGGGGCACCTGGTCCGGCGGGCATGCCCGGCGTCGCTGGTCCGCCTGGCATTAAGGGTGATAAGGGCGAACCCGGCGTACGTGGCAAAACCGTAAGTATATACTTAAGTTATGCTAATCTCATCATAAACTCCTTCCCTGACTATGGGAAAGTTTTATGTTAATTACCAATGGGTTGGTACTAGTTAGTCTAGCAGGGTGACACCACAAAACGAGTCTTACTTAAAAATGTACCTACTCGTAAAATCTGATGAATAATGATGTATCTCCCCGTAGTCGTAACGTGGGGATGTTTATTTTTTGTTACCTATTTTGCTATAATCCTTTAGTGAGGAGTATCGTTGAATAGGTCTGTTAAAAAGAATATGGTTCACAAAATATTTTTTTAAGTCAATATTTTCAAAGACAAACCCTCCGGAATAAAAAAAAATGTACATGATCATTTTTTAAATTATTTTTTTCATCGTAACTCGGCATAAAAATATTTTTAAATACAATGCTACTGCAACGTGGCCTAACCATATGTTACCATATCTTTTACCTCAAACTGCTTGTCACAAAAATAAAAAGTTTTACGAGTATATTGAATTAAACTTTCACGATTATCACTCATATTTTAAAGACATACCGTTTTACGAGTATTACTATAATTTAATATCGGCAATGTTGTAAAGTATCTGAATACTTTGCTTGATTTTTTAGAAGTTTTGTATCATCTAAAAAAAAACAAGCAAAAAATAGTACATTTCCTAATTAGTGCGGGAAAACTTTCTTTCGGCGAGGGTGAAAGTTGGAGCCCGAGTGAAGCGAGGGCGACAATCACCCGAGTTAAAAAAAAGGTTTTGCACGTGTAAGGGACGATTTTTTACATAAAAAGTGCGTCAAAAAGTGAAATTACCGCGCGCAAAGCGTGCGCAAAGTTCGTTTTTGCGCACTAGTTAGGAAAAATATTTTGCTTCAAATTATGAGCACAATTATGTGAACAAAATGTGACATTTAGTTCACATAATTGTGCTCGAAAAGTGCGTTTTCTATAAAGCAAAATCATGCGGAAAGTAGTAGGTACTATTTGACTGAATGTGATGAATGCGTGTGCCTTAATATGATTGTGTCATGACGGCTTTTACACATTATGCAGTATTAGGTATTGTATACAGGGAGCTGGCGAGGAAACCGAAAGATTTTAACTATGCATTCTAGACATCAAAATAAACAAAAAATATTATGAGACCTAATGTCAAATTCCACAAATTTTTTTTTTTTGGATTTTTTGAATACTTATTAACATTCCCAATATTTTTTATCATAACAACAATTTGTTAAAATTAAGTTTTAAAAGATTTTTTTTAGGGACAGGTTTTTTCGTTATGTCTATTCTTATTTTTTGATTGTCAGGCAAAACGTGTCTTAATATTAGAACACATAATAGCATTGTAATCAAAAAGAAGTTTTATGACGAGTTACGTCGAAAAAAGGTTAATTATCTCTGGAACCTAGTCGAATCCAGGAAATTTTATATAACATTAAATACTCTAGGGATTGAAGAGTCACTGACCATTATTTGATAAAAGATTCATGATGGGCAGCAGCGTCATCATAGTGATAAAAACAGAAAGCCTCTACGACTGAAGCGAAGGGAGCGTTTTAAATCGACACGAGTTAAGAATTTCCTATTTGCACTTATCTCAGTACAAATGGCCGACGTTTGACCCTGTCAAAAAATTAACCACTTCTCGCACTAGTGCGTAGAAAAAGCACCAGCTGTACGGAAATAGTACATTACGATACGAGTGCGAAAAAATAAAGTCCGAAACGAGTGGAGATAAATTAAATCGACACGAATTACGAATTTCGTTTTCGCTCGTGTATCGTACGAAGTTTATCAGTAGGTACATAATAATATGACCCTCCGAAGATTTTGACCTGACGTAAATAAAATGAGCCACTTCTCGCCCTAACGTCTAAAAAAGAAACCATCTGTACTAAAAAAGATATTAACTCTATATTATAATAATATTTCTACAAAATGGTGAACGATGTCGAGATCGTCATAAATTAAATTTTATAGCCACGCGTGGGAACGAACAGTTTTATGTCAGATAAAATTTGATAGTTGTGGATTAGGTGTTATTTTTACACAATATTACATGTGTCTAAATTACATATTAGAACATAATGGCTTCGACGTCCTTTATGTTGACGGAGTTATGACCCTGCCCTGCCTGCGAAGTTGAAGATCTCGGGAATCCCGGGATCGAATCCCGGTGAAAGTGATTCTTTGTGTTTTTGTCATAAAAATATTTTGTTTATTAGTCACGGTTATCTATTTTTGTATTGATATAGTATCTGGTAACTACACAATAGGCCTTAATTGAGCTTACCGTTTGACTAGTCATACCATGAACTGCCACTACGTTATTAACGCGCCTTTACTTTCTATCCCTCCTGCTCGTACTTGCGTATTGGCGAAAGCGAGCCGAATAGAAAGTAAACGCGCGTTATAGTACATTGTGCATCAAGGGAGGTAAGTACGGAACTAACGAGAGTGTTAGAAGAGTCTTTTATGACTCGAGTTAGTATTCCCCTTACCCACCGTGATGCATACAATGTTTTTCATCACACTTGCCGACAAAAAAATAAGTTTTAAGACAAAATATTATTAATTGACGTACTGACATTTCTATTACTCCCTCGGGAATTTCAATTTTCTATTACTCCCGCTACGCGCGCAAGTAATGGCGCGCTTAGACAGCAAGTGTGATGAAAACCATATTTACCTACTTGCATCGGGTCGAATAGGTCCGATGTCGTAGCGAAGGTGTTAATAACACCGCGACACAGCTCGTGGTTCGGGTACTGGTCAATTTGAGTAACAATGTCTTACGACTTACGACCTTCATTGAATTATTATTGATACCCTCGTAAGTACATTACAATGTACATAGTTTTTACAATGCAATTTGAATCTTTCATGAATCAATTAAAATTTTTGAAACAAACCAAATCTTTACCAATTTACTTATAGAACGAGGTACAAATAAAAACTAGGAAAAGCAACTATGGTGGGTTTTATGAACAGAGTCCGGAAAATCCATAGTAAAACAAACGAATGTCGCAATCAAACTAGGGTGAGAAACACTTTTTTATCGATATCGAGTAAGTTTCGTCTAAAAAAATCCATATAGTCGGGGGAAGAAAAGTTTTTGGTCACATTAAATCCTACAGTTTCGGAAGCTTTTTCTAATGAATATTGAGGGTATACAGATTCACACCATGCAATAATCCCCAGTGCCGCGCGAGAGCTTCTCATCCAGTCGAGGACTTGAAGGTCAATAATTGGAACAGCACGTTCAATAATTTCTACCCTCGAGATTATGCATTCATTCTATTGTTTCAGATGATTTATAATTAAGGAAAAAAAAATCCCCAGTTTTTTCGTGAAGCTTATACAAAATAACTATACCTTAATTTTTATTTTCCTTATTTGATAAAAAATATAACTTACAAAATATTGCGCAATTCGAAAATTTGGTCATTGGACCAAAATAAAGATATAAACGTCTTAGTAACTTTTCTCCGCGGTGACACAGTTGCATCTATTTTTTTTCACTGTTATTATTTTATTTTGCTTATAAGACATTTCAATAAAAACGTACAGCCACGATGATCTATTTCTTAGATAATATGTTTATTAACACGCAAAATAAAAATAAAATATTTGAAATATATTAAGTGCTTTACGAGCAATCGACATTAACAGCTATAATCTTAAAACGAATATTTTTTAAATCCCGCCTTCCCGCGCATGTGCCTACGATACGTGTGCGGCGATGCCGTGTGCTGTGCGTGAAAGAGAGAGGTATAGTTATATATACAGGGTGTGGCCAATAATAGGAGCTTTAAATTTAAGCGATGAATCTTTGGACTATACGCAATTACCTAGACCTTATCATAATGCTTCAAAGTTAACCAACTCTGAAATATAGCACTTCATAGTTGCAATACATAATCAATGTATTTAACCATCGTTAAATTGTCGTTAACGATCGTTAGATGTCTTGGTACAAGGTGGTTTCTTGGTACCGAGGCGAAGTTTCATAATCTACTCAATCGAAACTAGTTCTTAAGCCCAGGTATAAAGAACAACTAATCGCGTGAGAACACGTATATTTTGACAAGTTTGTTTTAAAATTGTCCAAAAAGATGCCCTAGCAACAAAGAGGTTTTTACTTTATCATCGGAAGTTTACAATGACACCTCGAAAAAGACAGCGAACCTAGCACATCTTGGGTTTGATTGCCGCTCGCGAAATTGTCGCGGCTACTCGTCTCGTTTTGATTGTATTGATTAAAAAAGCCGCAAGAAGGCCGTGAGTGACTATCAAACACAAGATGTGCTAGACCCACCAACGACTGTTTTGTACTGTAGAGGGGTGCCTGTCGTGTCGCATAACGTCGATTGTCCTAAATTTTTTTGGTCGAGAATGTTTGGCATAATGTTAAATGGCATACTACTTGTTTAGCCTACTTAATTTTGCGCATACACGTTTAAAATACCTACACCATATTTATTCTAATATTCATTACTCGAACGTCAAATGACCTAAAGCATAATAATCCTAATGTTCATTGTAATAAATATTGTTTTCCCTACTACTCGAACTGTCAATTTTTACTGCGCCTACTTTTATCATGTCCGAAATTTCATTCAAAAAGGCATTTTAATAACAACATGCAAAACATTTGAACAACAGGGTGAATGGTTAAAAAAATATTCAAGTAATAAACTAGGGTAAAACCGACGTGGATTGGTTAGATTTCGAAGCTAGGGTGGAGTGAATGGCGTACTAACAAAAAAGGGGGGTCGGGGGGCGAAGCCCCCACCAGGGGGGGCTCGGGGAGCAAAGCCCCCCGCATTAAAAAAGAAATAATCTGAACCTTCCCCTACCTTAACCTGGATAGGTTTGTAAGGTACCGTTCATCTCTTAGAGCGGAAATAGAAGCCCCACGCAGTGGGGCTTCGTCGACCGGTTCCCAGGTCAAAATTGCTCACTTAAATTCTTTGGACAACAGGGCTAATTATTCAGTAATAATTAAGTATAAGGAATCAAAAATTTTTTTTTAATTAGTTAAATGTAGGTAATCACTTTTAGTACATTAAATAGTAGGAACATCACCATTATGAACAATAATTTTTCGATACATATACATTAGACACAAAGATCATTAGGACAAACAATATTTAGGAACAACCAAGTTAGGATTAACAATTTCGTCATAACAAAAATATGCGCAACAATGTTTATGCCATACATTTTTCGGCGTAAAGTTATTATGCGACCATTTTTTCGAAATAAAAACATTATGCCACCCGATATAGACCCACTGTAGAGGTTTTGATTTTTATTTGAATTCCAACAAATATGTTATACCTACTAGATTGTGCACTAAAAAACATAATTTAGCAAAAACGAGACTTATTTCAACACTAGGTCCTAGAGTAGATATTTCTTTATAAGCTAGAAACGGTCCTGGCGAGAAGTTTACTGCTGCTAGGGTGTCCTTGTCTAACGTCTTGTCGGATACCTAAAACAATCTTTTAGACTAGAAGAAATGGTAGAAAGCTTTTTAATCATTATAATCGAAAAGAGGTGGGTGTCTGCCAGTTGCTGTCTAACACAAGATTTGCTAAGCCGCACATGGCATATTTATAGCAGTCCCTTTGCTTTACCTAAGACAGGACAGTTATAAGGTAACCATAAAAACATCAGTTTCCGGTAAAACCGTGATCGGTCATTGGTTAATCAAGCTTTGTTATGAAGTAGCCATAGCGACGTCAGCATCCGTGTAACTCGCGGGATCGGTCATTGGCCACCCGAGTTTTGTTATAATGTAACCATAGCAACGTCCGCATCGTTGTTGAACATAGTTCGGCAAAAGTCGTTGATAACGAATCAAGCTTTGTTGTAATGTAACCATAGCAACATCAGCATCCGTGGAATTCGCGGACTCGGCCATTGGCTAACTGAGTTTTGTTATTATTTAATCATAGTAACGTCTACGTCATTGGTGGACAGATTTCGGCAAAAGTCGTTAATAACGAATCGATCCCGATCAGTACTGTGTACCGACTAATTTACGAACTGTAACAAGTGACTCAACAATCCCGGTTCGCGACTGTACCTTCTGTTTGACAATGACAACATCACTCGGCCTGTCCTTTTCTTTTTTCGTCTCCTTTTAATCAATATAGTCCAATAGGGACGGGTAGCCACGAGAAAGCCGAGTGTTTCAGTCACACACAAGATATGCTAAGCCCCCGGATACTTACACAATCGTTTTATAAGCCATTTGTCCCGTGTTTTATTTGGCCATGGTCATTTCAATAGAAAGGGACACAATTCTGACAGGAGTCATCTCACGAAGACCGTTTTTGTTTTACTCTTTAGTGCACAATTTAGTAGTAGTATCTTTGCACTCGAAGCCATAGACCATGCAGTTGTAAATGCGAACTTTTTTATGTGAAGTCACTTTCTCTACTTTTACAACATAATGACAATTTACGTCAAGTTGTTATATCAAAACATTACCAAAAATAATAAAATAAATTATAAAATTGCGAATTGCGATGCACACGAAGCACATAATTAATAAGAAAAGTAAGCCAATTATTGTGTAAACGACTTGTCAACGAATATTATCTGAGTTGATAATAGAACCAAGCACTATTGTTGTCATCTCAAAGCAACGTATACCAAATGCAGTTCTGACTGTGACCTGTGGGTTTTCACTTCCAACCAGATTAACAGTGAAATTCTTACTTAGTTTCGACAAGATCCTGTTCTCAGTACGTGTTATGTCGTGTGAGAGTGGAGTCAAATAAAGAAGCAGATCGTATCGTCGACATCATCGTAGTCGTGCCTATGTCTACAAACTCAATTAATTTAAGTGCAAGTTGAGTGGTTAAGAGTCACCCGGTGAGATATGTGATTAGTGCACTATTTTTGTTGTAACCGTTTACTTAATAAATTGTTTTGAAGTCACTTTAGGGCGTTTTACTAATTTAGTTATTTCGTCAGTTCACACCTGATAATTGAGATTGTGATCTGTTACGTAATGTTGAAATAAGTGACAAAGTAATCAATAAGTAGATAGGTATGTTTAATAAGCAATACTGATTCATTTAGATTCAATAATACGCGAAACCGATAGTACCTAAATGTCAATGTCAAATGTTCGACTGGACACATAATGTCTGCAGTACATTGCTGGGTCGATTAACTTTGTTAGAAAAATATAGAAAATTTATTTTTGTTTTTAATTAATTAAAACCACTTGGAGTTAATTACTGATTAGTTAAAGGGTCTATGTTTTCATTTATTGCTCTTATTACAGGCCACACCCTGTATACATTTTTGAATAATTGTAACAACTCATTTTGCGTCGGGAATAGAGATGGGTAACTATCCGAGTAAATATCCGAGGGTGAGTATTTACTCGATAAATTACCGATATCTATCTACTTCGGACAAATACGCGGATATTTATTTCTGAATTCAAGTAACTACATGAAATAATTAATTTATGCACTCGGTAAATTAGTATATCAATTTTTTAACTAAATTTGAGATTTGTTACTTATATTAGCATTTTGTTTCTTTAATAAAGGTAACATAATACTGTTTTCAAACATAATCAACATTAAATGAAGTAAATCCAAAAATTCTAGTAAATAATGATTTACAATACTGTTTTAATGACTTAAAGTTACAAAAATAATTGTAATAAAAAACATAATTGCAAGCATTAAAATATAACACAGCTGCGACCATTTCTAATCTTAGATAAGGCCGGATTCCATGTTATGCGTCATATCTTTGTTAGTATCGCATCGCAACGCATCTGTGTCTAACAAAGATAAAACATATTTCTGTGCTACTCTTACCTAGCATCATCCCAACCCCCCTTCCACGACAAGCAGATAAGACCGGATATTGATGCTCAGCTTGGCATCGCTTTGTTAGTATCGCATCGCATCGCATTCAGTGGCTTAAAAAGCGTATTGTGAAACTTGTGTATGTATTTTTTATTTTGTATTTCGACCTACAATATCGTCATCGCAACTGTTGTAAACTGGATAAAAGTTAAAGGTATGTTGTTTTTGTAATATTTATGTTAAATTTTTGTTAATAAAGTGTTTAGGTCTTAATTAAGGGAATCTATATGATAGCAGTGCAAGTGTAAGAATATAAATGTTTATATTTTAGGAGATATAGTATTACTACAGTTATTAGAAGTATAAAAAGTAAGTCGCCCCAAGACATCAAAGATGATGGGACCTACAAAATTAATTAAAACGAGACTCAGGAAATATATGGTATAAAAGTTGTTTTTTATGATTTTGTTGTGTGTTATTTATTGCATTTTGATTTTAATGTTTGAATTGCGAAAATACTGTCACAAAGAAATAGTATTAAAGAAATGATGATCCTATTTTTGTAGGGGGCGTTTTGTACTATACACACATATTGAAAATACCCTTTGTAATTTAAAATCATATAAGTAACACAGGGTTTTAATGCTGCGTCTTTGTATTAAAATTTTTATATTAATAATGAAAACGTTTTCAGAAGAAATTATTCTTGGTCATATTTATAATATTTATTTTATCTTGTCTATATTCCAGGAATCGGAAATGGGAAAACCCAAGCGAGACTGTGTCTGGAGGCACTATCGCGTATGTGAAGACAAGGCCGTCATCTGCGGCTTTTGTCAGAAAAAATATAAAATACCAAATGTGAATAGAATGCAGAAGCATTTGACGGCTTGCCTGAAATGTCCGGAGACTATCAAAGAAAGTTTGAAAGGAGCAGATTCTACATCCAACCAGGGGCAAAATACGCGAAATGATGGCAACCTGGGGCAAAAGGCACAAAATGACGTTATATATATAACTACGAATAGCACAATAAATAATCACATGGAAACAACATCAGCAGCTTTCCCCCTCGAAACCACTAAACATCTACACAGATCTGCCATTTTTGTCAGTGGTGCACCCTTGGCAATGGTCGAGCATCCAACTTGGTTACAATTCTTTGAGGAGCTACAACCACGCTATAAATTACCGACGAGAAAAACAGTGTCTACGAAGTACTTAGATTTGATTCACAGCGATATGCAAAAAAACTTTAATAATGAATTTGCTGCAGTGAACCAACTTCATCTTCAATGTGATGGATAAATTTTCTTGTGGCAAAACCGGAACCTGTGCTCATAAAAAGCCTAGACACTAAGGATAACCGTCACACGGGCGAATACATATCTGAAGAGATATTAAAGATAATGGCCGAGTATGGAGAACACAAATTCGTAGTTCTAGTGGGTGACAATGCCAAAAATATCCAAAGAGCATTCCAATTAGTGAAAAATAGACTTCCTCACATTACATACATAAATTGTGCTGCTCACACATTAAACCTCTTGTGTCAAGACATACTCCAGATAAATGTTTTAAAGGCGTTTATTGGATTAGCTGTGGATTGTGTAAAAGCTATAAAAAGAAGCCAAGTTTTGACCGCGTTGTTGTCTAGCATTACAAAAGAAAAAGCTGTTGGTGAAACATTGAAACTACCATGCAAAACCAGATGGGGTAGGTAGTCATCTTACTTGCATGAGGAGCTTAGAAAATACTAGGTTACCACTTCAGACCTTGGCTGTGCATGAAAAATCTACAAGCTTGCGACCTGAAATTAAAATGACTTTGTTGGACGACGATTTCTGGAAAATGAACAAGCTGTGCATTTATACGATGGCGAAGGCGAAGATTGGGAAGAAATTGAAGAAGCTTCAAACCACAGTGGCCAGTCCACTGATATCGAATTAACAGATCGTAATAGCCTTAGCACCAATGAGAGTGAATGACGTTTAATAGTTAAGTGACCACCTGATGATTATTTGTATAATTGATTTAATTTTTGTTAAGATTTTAAAAATTTGTGATACCTAAGTATTTTTTGTAATGTTCATTTGTGGTAGGTTTAATTGTGACTGATTAGGATTACTACAAATTATGTTGATTAGATTCATAAAACTACGAATTTTTTATTGTTTTAAATGATTATTTTTTACATATTATTTTTATCTACGAATATAAATAAGGTTATTTTTTGATGTTGATTTTTCTGTTTCTGAATTTAATACATATTTACTATGTTTTATGCAAATAAGAAATAAATGTAAATATTTTGTTGATTTTACAAATAATATACGTTTAATTTTGATAAACAGTTGTTTTTTTTGTTACTTTAAGCACACGTTTTTCTATCCCAAGTTATAAAAAGTATCTACTCGTCCATTTGGGTATATACGGATAAATACTGAGTAGATGGGTATTTACTGAGTATTTACTCAGTTGGTCAGAAAGGGTATATACTCGCGACCCATCTCTAGTCGGGAATTAAATACAGGCCCCTAATAGGTTACAAGTTGTATTAATCGTCAGTTCAAAAACTGCTTAATACCTATTTAGTTTACTACTAATTTTTATTTAAGACGTTTCTACTTCCTTCCTACGAAATTCCTTCTGTAATTTGACGCACCGTCCTGTCTACATAGTACCCCACCTACGTTTATCCGCTGCCCTGCGGCCGGCCGCGCATTTATGACGTCAGCGCCGCTCCGATTTATTTTAACAATAACCATTTCGAAAATTGTAGGAAATGCTTAGAGTATACATAGGGGATTTTTTTGGTATTGTGCCACAACTAATTATTGACAAGAGGTACATTAAAAAAATAAAATGTAGAATTAATTCGCCTGCACGTAAATCAGTTAAAACTGTAAAAAAAATAGTTAGCATTGAGTCACTGACGTAATTTTTTCTTTGGATGAGTATAATAATTGTCGGGTCATTATTGTAAAAAATCACCATTTGTTTAATTTATGTTTGATTGTTATGAATTTTAAAAATAATTTTATTTTTTCTGACTATATCTACGATTATTCAGTGGTGACTTTTTAAAATATTGTCTTAAATATTCAGTTAGGCCCCTCGGATAATAAATCCCTACTGTAGGATTTATTGTTTCTTTTTATTAAACAATTAAATCTTAATATTGATTTTATGAAAAAACCTCCACACATTTATCAGGGATAATTAGATTCATATATTCACAAAACGATGTTTTATCATATTCCTGAAATAAATATACTGTAGGATTTAATGTAATTTTCTCGAACAAGTTAAAGTTTAGCTCCCGGACTAATAGTAAAACAAACGACTGTCGCAATCAAACTAGGGTGAGAAACACTTTTTTATCGATATCGAGTAAGTTTCGTCTAAAAAAAACATAGCAAGTTTAAGTACATTATTTTATAATCATCAAGTTAAAGCTAAGCTATTTGTTTCATATACGTTATTTCATCTAAAATTCAACGCAATTAATATTTTGAACGTTACTAAGTAATAAGCCTTCCATTTTGACGGGTGACAAAGATGATTACCTCTTTGTCACCTCATTAAAAACAATAGACACTTCAGAAAATTAATACTCCATAAGACATTGAATGTCATTATTGTAATTTCTAATTCAATTGCGTATGTCAGCGATAAAATATAATTTGTGTCTCTGTAGATAATTATTAAGTTTTTTTTTACACACAATGAAATAAAAAATTAAAAAACATTTTAATCATTTCCCCCTACCCCTCATGTCATTCCTGGTGCAAAAGTGCCCATAACGCTAGCAGCGTTGCCGCGTTGTATAACAATAGAGAGCTTATGCACCAGAAAATTAATTAAGTATTTGTATCTTAAAACGGTTTGAAACGGACGTGGTTGATACATATAAATTTACTCGATATCGGTAAAAAAAATGTTCCTCACCATAGTTTGTCAGGGTCGCCATATAAGGGTAGGAAAGGATGAGTAATGAAACGAGTGAGTGCTGGATTCATACTGGCTTGTATTTTAGGTATTCTACCATAAATATTCAATTAGTGTTAAAAAGAGTATAAATGTATAGAGGTGACACATCACAATTGCGACAGTCTTTTGTTTTGCTATGGATTTTACGGGCTCTGCTTATGAGGATACAAATAACGGCCAATCGATATGAGCCTAACTCACGGAAGGACTAAATATGGCAACATCGGGGAGAAAATGGACTGTTGGCTGTGATAAAATGTAAATGCGCCATTAACTTAACATAAAATAAAATAGAGGTAATTTACTTAATTAGAAAAGCTGTAAAGTTTTATGGGTGAACATTTGCTTAACTAGTACTATCATGAGTATGTATATTATTTATTTAATTATCGTATTAAGATAAGTAAGCTACCTACACAATTGTATACATATTTATGAACACGACGGCACGTATGTCATATAAACTACATTCATCTCTATTTTAAATGCCGTTGATATTTTGTTACTTGATAATCTTATCGGTCACTTTACTGTTATGTTATGTGTCATAAAGAGAGACTTTTAAGCATTAAGTTTTATGTGCAAATATGGTGGTTATAATAACTGTCTTTAATTTTATAGGGAGACAGAGGCGAAAAGGGTGACGCGGGGCCTATGGGATTACCGGTAAGTGTCAACTTATGCTAATACCAGCTTAGTAAAAATCTCTTAATTTATCGAGATAGAGTTCCAGCATAATATTTACCATGAGTATATATTTGTCCAACGATCAAACATTGTAAAAGGGGTAATTGAAATTATGACATTTGATTTTCTATTCTATTTAAAATTAGTATTAAATTATTTAAAATAAGTACATTATTCAGAATGTGTAAGTTCAAAGTTTCCAACTCATTTTTACACGAATACTGAGGCCAGACGTACGGCAATAAAACAATGTTCCTAAATCCGTGTAAGGCACCATTCAATTTATTTAAGTAGGTAATATTCACTTTGAATTTAGGAAACTAAAAAAGTATACTTAAATATTTTTATTGGGAGTTTGCTAAGATATCGTTAGTATGAACAAAACATGGAATACAAAAAAAGTATTGAGATAAAACTTGACCGCTCTTTGCAATAATAATTTTTGATTTTTCTTAATATTCCTACATACTGTACCAATACGCAATTGTGCATATATTAAAAAAAATATATGTTTTAGGGTCCAGTTGGCCTACCAGGAGAGCCAGGGGAACCAGGCCGACCGGGAGATTTAGGCGCTAGAGTAAGTTTCTTATATTCGACCAGTAAATAAGCTGCTAACACAACTCACTCATTTCTACTAATTATACCTCATTAACAGTAGGAAGTTAGATATCAGCATGTTTATTGTTTATTATATCGCTGAAGTAAAAAGGGACTTCCTAAACATGATTAGGAATCACAGCAGTTGCACAACCAGTCCTCATTAGTAATGGGAAAACCGTGTTTATTTCCCAGTTAATATAAGTATCAATATTATCACAGTCATCCCATTTTACTTCGACATAGATAAAAATAATGGATATGAATAACTTGGTCTGACGTTTTCCCAACATTAGCACGTGGCCTAAACATTCAAATTTATATGACGATATAATCGATACTATATTAAACCTATTAAGTACTATTAGATAGCAGGCTATTTGGTATTGTTGGGACGCGCGCTGTGGTGTGGCATGGTACTAACCTGGGGGTGTGGTAACAGGAGAACCGGTGGCCGCCAGACTTCACCTTCACGTAGTGACGCCACGTCGCTCTGCCCGTGCGCCTAGTTGCCCGCTGGTGCTCATCACCAACGCCGCTGTAAATTGTAATATTTGTACGTACGTTGAATCTAGGCTTAAGCTAGACATAAGCAATGTTACCAAATTTAGCATAAGTGTTACAGACCTGTGTAAAATAATATTTTTGTTATTGTGCCGTGCATCACACATCGAGCTAGGTTTAGGTTCCAAAATAATGCGTAGTGAATCAGTTTAATCTGTAATGTAAAGGCCTTGGTCTTGGTTATAAGTTTCTGCAGTTTTGTGATATTATAATGTAAAATATTCAATTAAATATTTGAGTTTAATAAGATGGCCAAAGTATTCCAGCAATTTATTGTATTGTACACAATCGCAGGCACACCTTTAGCAGCTATTTTAAAAAATACCTACTTTATTATTGTTTCATATTAGCATCGACTTGCTTAGCAAATGCTTAGCCCTGCGACCTACCAATCCTCAGATCAAGGTACTTATTTGTTAATCGTGAACTCTGTAATTTATTACTCTATATACTGTCTAAACATTTAACTGTATCTTCATCTTAATTTCGACTATATCTATGCTTGCCGGAATGCCAACTCATTTAAATGGAGAGAGTATAATTCTTGTGAATTTGCGGCGGTGTAAATCAACCCATTTCATAGGCTATACCTAAACATTCATATCCTCCGTTTGTCTTATTTTGTCATATTTATTAAGATAAGTAGGTAATCATTCTACCTAATATTAAACAATTATGTACATAGGCCTTGTGGCCGAGAGCGACTATTTTTAAAAGTGTGAAGTATTTTTTGTATATACAGGAAACGAAACGGCTCATGCTGTACCCCTTGGTACCTCATTAAGGTCCTCGCTTCATTACCAAGTAAGAAGTAAATTCAGCGCAGTGTCAAATCCTTATTGGTACCGATATTCTATAACGAGTCTCCTCCAATAATATTATAATAGTGCATATAACACTGATTCCAAATCGTTTCGGGATTCGTGTGTGATGGAAAGTGGGTACCATTTCACGACGAATTTATCCACAAATTGGGTACGTAATTTTGCAGCCAAACAATACATATTCTGAGCATAATATGACTGCACTGTGGGTTGTTGCTAGTACCATAGAACAGAAATACCTACAACTAAGCAAGATTAAAGTGTCTGATAGAATCAGATTTGACTTGGATATACTTACCTTACTAATTTGGTATGAAATTAAACTTGGCCCTTTTATCATTTTCACGTGACGTCTACTAGAGATGTGACTTTTCAGTTACAATCATACTGTAGCGCGAATATTATGTCAACGAGTATTCAAAATAATATGTGCATATTCCAGTGGGTCATTTGTTTAAATCAATGTGAAATCCTTTTCACTGCTGGAAACGCATAGATTATGTTACTCTAATATGTAAGTTAACACATCTCCGCTAAATGAAATTATAGTCGTTTAGCTAATCATGCATCATATCTTCTCATTATAAATATTATATTCTACCTATTATAGCTACCTATCTTTTAATATCCTTTTTATATGTGCTACCTAAGTATGGATGTATGATAATCGTTCGCCCAATGTGTTATATTGTAGCGAAAAATCTGTTGTAAGGTGTGATTGTGGACGTTGTGAGGCGTTTGCCATGTATGGTGTGTAACAATAGGTACTTAGTAAGCATTGTGTCCCCATGCCCTGTATCTGCCGCCGCTTAATGCTTGGCACTCATAATTACTTACCGACATACAATAATGGTTCATCCCGTATTTTTTTGTTTTAACAAATAAATGAGATGCTGTTACTCTGCTATAATACCACTGACTATCGCCAAATACGAGTAAAACCCTTTTTGACTAAAAATGTTACAAAAAGTCAAACTAATAATATTAAATAACAATATCTACCTAATACAAATATGATTATTCCACACTTATAATCGTACAATATTGAGCTCGCATTTCCATGGAAATTATTATTATGCATTATTATGATTATATTTGAATGTTGATCCAAAATTCAGATTTATACATAATTGCTTTGGAGATTAAATAACGATGGTCTCCAAAATGTAAGCTTAAGCGGCAGCGACGGCAGGCAGCGGGGCAACGGCGCGTGCACACCCGGGTGTTACCGTCCCGAGGGGCCGGCGCCCTGCGCCCCCCGCGCTCTTAGGCGCGCCGCGCCCCTCACCCCTCCTAATGTTATGTACTTTAATGTTGACTCGTGCGTATTCACCTTTATCTATTATCGAGCATTTTCCTATTATATTCCATTGCCATTTTGTATGTTATTGTAATAACGAGTAATTAATTATATCTAATGACAAAATGTACAAATCATATCTAATAGTTGTTAAGGATAAGCACATATGAGGCACTACGCTCTCTTCCCGAGGTTTATTACCTTGAACCTAAGTGTATATCTTCTAAAGTTCTTCATATAAATATTCCTTCCTATCTCTCTGTACTCTACTCTAATGGGGTACGTCCTAATTTGTAAGTATATTCGTAAGGATTTAGTTTTTTTATGAGAATCGAAAGTTGTCATTTGTACCATACATCACGAGAGCATAAGAATATTGTTGTTTACAAATTATTTTGAGGAAAATAAATATTTGCATGCTATGCATACCAGTCTTTCTCTTCTGCCTTCCCTCCTGATTGTGAATGCGCAGCCAGGCGGCTAACTCTGGCATCCTTCTCGTTTCGTCGCATGTCGCTGCAACTGCAACCTCGCCTGACCTTCACGAGAGAAGCGTTGTGTTGACCGGTGCGTTGTTCCGCAGGGCCCGCCTGGACTCGACGGCATGAAGGTGAGTATCCCGACGATCCACTTCACACTCCTTCGCTGCATACATTCATTAGCATATACTTCACTCATTTGTGAATAACAGCCCTGAACAAATGCTTAAGATATATCGCTGAAATTCATAAACCTATCTTTCACTAAGCGCTTGACTGTGTGGAGAGGGGAGGGTCGCGCGCGTAAGTGACGAGTGCTTGTCCTGTGCAGGGCGCGCAGGGTGAGCCAGGCAGCAAAGGAGAACGCGGTGACCCAGGACTACCGGTACGTGTTGAAGCAACTTGCACAAGATACTTTATTCGCTTTTCTAACAATGCACTATCAACACTGATGCGCTCTTAACAATTTTCAGGGAACTGATGGCATCCCAGGACAAGAGGTTAGTTGGCGGGTATGTAGAGTGAAATGATGCAATAATTTTATGTAGCGCTAACATGTTGTCTCACTCACAGGGCCCGAAGGGCGACAAGGGATATAAAGGAGAACCCGTAAGTGTAGCAGCGAATCTTGGCCTTCCACAATTTTCTGTTTCCTGCATCCACTGTCACGAATTTTCAATGACACGTTTCTAATTTTCCTAATTGAAACCTCATTTGCATGGCTTCACTAACACGGTGTGCATCAACATAAAATATTAAGGATCTCGTTCAATCGGTTCTTGGTTTCGACTCCACTAAGTAAGATTTACTTAAATAGACTCGAAATCATAGCCAGTGTCTTGGGCTTGGCCAGATTCTTGATGATAGGAAAGCAGGGCAGCAATATTGATCGATGTTCATAGTTGTTTGGATAAAGTAAAAATTGTTTTTTTTTTTTTGAAATGTCGATGTTAATAAAACGATCGGCTGCCTTGCACGCATGAGGGTCGAGCGCTGGATCCGAGATGACTACGATAGAACCGCGCAGTGTAACGAAGCGTTTTTGTACAGGGTCCAGCAGGAAAGCGGGGTCGAAAAGGAGATAAAGGTGACAAAGGAGAACAAGGTGTGCCCGGATTGGATGCGCCGTGCCCCCTCGGCCCTGATGGTCTACCATTACCAGGATGTGGATGGCGACCTGCCAAGGTAGTACAGATACTGTGAATACTACTCAATACCTGCTAACCGTGAAATACATAGTAGTTTTAACGAACCTATTAGTAGTGGTGTTTTATAATAAGTAATAACTAACTTGATTGGATTGTATTAGTGTTCGTTCACAGTTTATTTATAAAATGGGTTTGGATGGACTAATTATAAATGTTAATATTATGATCGGTATAATACAGTTTTGTCAGTATCTATTCACCTAACTAACTTTTAATTCGGGTATTTACTCCTGCATGAACTACTAGAATATAACTATAACGGTGTAGTAAGTAGATGAGTGCATGTGTGGTGTGGCAGGAATCTGCGGCGGCGCTACCTCGAGAACCGGGCGAAGATGGCATTGGAGGGGGAGGTCAGGGAGGTCCGGGGGAAGAGTCAGAGGAAGAACCAGGCGAAGAGTATGATGCCCGCGAAGACGAGCTGGACGCACCCCGAGATTACGATGACTACACTGATAATGCACACCTCGCCCTCCACCATGACTGAACCCTATTCCAACCTCTCCCGCCTTAAATACCCGATTTCACCTTGGACTGAATTGATCTCCTTCTTGTGAGACATTTAAGTTTATATTTGTATTCTTCCTTCGCTATAAATGGCACTGACGTGTTTTGCAACTATTCTGGGAACGCTGAATTCATAAAAGATTTAGGGAAAAAGTTAGGAAAAGTCGTAGGTAGAAAGTTCAATACTATTTATATTGCTTCGATTAAGATGATATCTGTCTCCCATAAATCACGTCCACTCAAAGACACCGTTATGGGTCCCATGCATTAAAAAAGAGAGCAATGCAGCGCTCTTTACGATTGAACTTTTTGGACAAATCACGAAATCTATGAGAATCTGTGCTTTTAATCGAACATCTGTAGGTATTATAAATAACAAAAATGTTTTGATTCCTTTATGTTAATTAATTCCTTTTGTTAATCACGGTCGTCATCTTTTATTTAAAGCGATGTGATCAAATTTATTTATTAAGAAGAACTGATTTTGAAAAATAATTCTATCGAGAAATCAGTTTTCAATCATGGTTCCGTATTATAAAATCCTACAACGCATAGTCGTGAGTCATTTGTGGATATTTAAACTCCACTTTCAAAATTAAATACATTTTGAGCACTAAAATACGCAGGTATCGCCTTAAGTGCATCGTAAAACTGTAGAGTCTACTGACAACATGAGGATAAAATTTAAATTTTATTAAGTGCTGATTTGAGACCTGCCCACGCATTGCCGAATTCTAAGACTATTTTCGTACCTAATTGTATTACCACATAATTTTGAAAGGCATGCGTCACGTATTTACTCATGACGTAATTCACAAGATGTGTTTATTGTTTATATACGTAATAAATACGTATGTAATTTTCCTTAAATTGCTTTCCGTGCACTATTTTGATTTATGTAGGTATATTGCACAGAACACCAAATTGTAGACGAAGGGCGGCTCCCGTGTGTCGACAGCTGATCGGCATTAGCCAGAAAGTTAGGTCAAAAAGTGTCATATTTAATACCGATCAATTTGACAATTTCTCAATCGCCTGGAAGATCGGCATTCCGGAAATAATTTATTTGACGAGGTATTCTTATTGACTACATTAGATTACCATTTGACGTCTATTGGGTGGCACCGTAAGAAATGCTTTAAACGTGGGGTAGGTAATCTTTTAGGTTTAAATAAATGTTCTTAACAAATTCCTATCGTCCTATTTACAAGTCACAATCCTTTTCAATATTCCCTGACCTTCGGCTCCCCCTCTTATACTACGCTACATGACAACTTTAAGGTGAGTTTCATGCATGTTTGGTACCTACATAAGTATTATAATGAGTTTGGGTCTAATCCTAATACACTAACCATTGAAAGACCAAAATATATTATATTTTTTCTCCTATATTTTTTTTCTAAGCAATCCTCGTCAACATCGCAACAAACAAAATATTCAACGTGGACTGAGTTTTTATAATTATCTACTTATACATATTTGGAGCAAGTGAATTATTTTATTTTTTTTATACTAGTCGTTGTCGTTGAAAAACTATATTTTAATCCAGACAGAGGAGAAGAGTATATATGTATTTAGAAATGAGACAGAGATTAGAGATAAAGATATTGATACGCAATGCTGCAAAACCTCCTTTATATTGCACATTGCTAGTTTTACAACTACATACCTACCCGTACTATTGGTTGCCGAAACCCAAATGTGCAAAATAAGTAAAAGTTTTTAAATTAATTGAATCGACGTTATGAATTGGATAAAGACTTTCCTTTAAATATGAGATCTTCATATCCATGACTGTGTGCCCATAAAGATACAATGAGGGTTTTTGAAACTTTTTCACCAACGAACTGTCAAAATAAATACGCGAATATAATGTCCTGTATGTTTTTTTATGCACTTATTCTAAAACTATTACTTTAGAAGAATTGTTATCACAAATAAATAAAAAAAATCAGTTCCAAGTCAATTCTTATGAAATGAACAAAGTTGTAGTAATTTTCGTTAGTACTTTGTGCCCCTGTTTTAGTAATATTAACCCATTCAATGCCGAAAACGTGAATTCGCGTCCTGTGTATGCGTAAACGTCATGCCGAGGACGCATATTCGCGTCCTAGAGTTATTTGTTTTTTTTTTTTTTTTGCTAACTGTAGCTAAAAGCTTGATACCAAAATGTTATTTTATTTATGAAGGATAATATTATACCGTCGCTGGTTTCTAGATTCCGTGTATCTGTAACTTTTATAATTCTTATCTCGGATGCTGAAGACGCGAATTCGGTCCTTCAAGTGTGATATATAACCTAATGCCGCGGTCGCGAATTCGCGGCCGTTGAAATATTAACGTGACGCCGTGGACGCGAATTCGCGTCATCGCGTAGAAGGCGGCGGCACTGCGTGATGAATAAAAATATGAGGCGTCGGCATCCATCCATTACAAAATCAATAAACTTCCAAATACACTAGAATGTTTATGTTCAGGACCTATGGATCTAACAACTGTTTGGACCTCGCGCCTACGAGTAAAAAATATCGATAACCCTCATTGTATCAGATCATCTTACTTTAATATTCATTTCGTTGAATTAAGAATCGTTACGTAGTGTCAGAATCAGTGAGTGATAAACTTCTTGGAATACGATTACAGATAATAGTTATTTATTATGCAAGGTGGCAAAGTTGTTGTTTAAATTTCCTGCCAATATCGAGACCTGAGCTAGCGAAAGATTCCAAAATGAGCCACAAGCGTAGCGAATGGTTCAAAAACTGGAATCTTGAGCATTGCGAAGGTCTCAAGACACGAGAATAGAAGAAGCTTTGCCGCTAAGTGTAATACAATTTTTTTCCCTCACTATCGCGAGGAAATATAATTACAAATTTCATCCAAAGTAAATTTACCAAAAAAAAACCATTTAAAACTCAATTTTAAAACATATCGTAGAGTAGAGTTACTCCTGGTAATTAAATATAGCCAATGGCTTACAAAGTCACTAATGAGAATTGACCAATTTAATATGTGAGCTCCGATTGCTCGTGTTGACTACGGTCGTACAGATCCACTTATACTAAGCAGTAGTCGGCCATAGGAATAAGAGCAAGGTCAAATTACTTTGTCACACATGTGAAGTAAGATGCATTTTTACCCGCTCGTATTAAAGGATTAAAGAGCGCTTTACGAGCTAATGAGGGGAAAAGCAAAATTACCCATTGCCAAGAAACACAAAAAGCGAATGTCAGTAACCCAGATACTTAAATGGGGCACAGAGTTTTATAGCCATAGTAAAAACCACTTCTAGTAATTAGAACCATAATTTACATACGTACAGTACCGGCCAATAATATTTATATCACATTCGTGACTTTTTGTATGGGCGTGTATATAATAGAGTAAGCGGCACATGGTCGCTTGTAGATATCTTATCTTATCTTATTTGCAAAGGTCGCATGTAGATAGCATATTATTTTGGTATTTTTTTTTAAGATTAATGACGAATATTGCATATTGAATTATAAAGGGAGACATGGTGTTTTGCTAAAAAAAAAAACTGTAGAAAAAGAAAATTATTTTTTCGCACTTGTTATAAAAAAAAAATATTTTTTTAACTCAACAGGTGCAAAAACTTTTTTTTAACTCGGGTGATTGTCGCCCTCGTTTCACTCGGGCTCCAACTTTCACTCTCGCCGAAAAAAAGTTTTTTCGCACTAGTTAGGAAACGTACTATTACTACGAAATCCATGCATTACACAAAAAATGTTCATGAAAAAACTGCATCATGCCAAGTTTTTTCATCGATAGCACGAAGGCCTATTCCTAAACTATCTATAGTCGTAAGGTGGAAAGTGTGGAAACCATCTTCAAATATAAAAAAAAATGTCATGAAAAAAAATCGAATGTGATATATTATTGGCCGGTACTGTACCTACGCGTCGCATTAAAAGCCGGTAGCGGGCGGAGAACGTAAACACAGTAGGTCTCCTTTGCATTTAGGTAAATTAAACGGTTAAACTCACGTGTATTTTGTCACTACGCGTGCCCCGTAAATTATGCCCTTAGACCTAGGAAAATATTTGAATAATTAATTTGCATAGGTATAGTCATGTAAATGTATTGAGATAACAAATTTTATCTTTGCATAGCCATTTGTGCGAGCCACAACTTGTTAATTTATTGTAAAAAAACATTGGAAAATGTTTTTTTTATTCAGAAGCTCAACTTACGGCCTCTATTTTTTTCGATTCTTATGTCCTCATATTCATAATCGTGCTTTGTTATAATGATAAGATGTAACACAAAATAAAAAAAATCAGCCATAATACAGCGCAATCGAAGTTTTATATAAATGTCGACACAAATAGCACGATATGCGGTATTGTAATGCGCCTTTTTTTGTAACACAACAATAACGGGTCATGTGTGTTCTAAATTTTGAAGTAGGCCCAGTTTTTTCTAACAATAGATGCTTTGTTTTAGTGGGTGCGACGGCGTCTCGATGTCGACAATGATCTTCGGCCATGTCTACGAGAAATGTGACCATGCACCTGACCGACCGCAGCTTACAAGGACCAGCATTCTGCACCAATTCAGTTAACTGCCAGTTTTCTTAAGTGAGACTAATAAAGAACTGGATATTTATTGTTTGTATGGATTCTCTTCACAAACACATAATGTATAATTTCAAGAGTAGCTTGGTGTTCTAAGCCACAACCTTGCCTAAACTTATCTTGTTAGTTATTGAACTATTGCTATCGCTCTCCTATAGAGATCAATAGGTGATCGATAGCGTTGTTTCTAAATCTCATAAAAAATGAGTCTTTCTAATATTACACTAATACTACAACACCTATAAACAGATGTAAATGCTAATTAAGGATGTATTTCTCTGCCTTATTGCCTCAAAAATCTAATGATATGTAATTATCCTTTATACATTGCGTTCCAAATAAAACGAAGTTATGCGAGAAAACTTTTTATTAGAAACTGTTGAAATTGTAAGTCCAAGGTCGGTGAGAAAAACGGGTTAAAAATGCCATTTTGTTATAGTTAATAGAACTATACGTTTATTTAAAAATACCTGAACACATCATTAATAAATACTGATGTTTTTTATGTAGGTATGTATTAAAATTTGATTTGACAAACAAGATACTCAGGTCCATGGCTATACGTAAAAGGCGTCCCAAAACTATGAGACATAGGGAAAATGTACCTTAAATATCTTAGATAAAGTATTTTGCTCAAAGAAGACTACCTAAGATGTTATTTTTGTGTTAGTAATTCTTCATTATTCACAAATTTTCAAATATAAATCTTGACTCGTCTCGTAAATATTTTTGTTGCAATTTGAATCATAGATTTGACGTTGTTTGTTTCTATAAGAATGCTATGTCAATCAAAAAATAGGGGCTTTTATTTCAAATTTAAGTTGGATCGACTCCCAGACGAAGCAAGTAATTATGTAAAAAGCTTTTGTATGTACAGTTACTAACTTTTAAAAATAACGTCAAGGCTACGATATTTAATTTAAGGTATTTTCCTTTCATGTCCTTTAGTTTTCGGGATACTCTATATACATAATTATGTGAGTTTCTGAACGCTAGGACAGGTAGGTATTTATAACATTGAGAATGTTTTTTGTTCGTAATAAATTCCCGTTCGAATGGAGGACGTTCGTACATTTTATTAGGGAGCCCCACATGCTTACAAAGCAGGTATTAAATCTGTCGTCCGGTATTAAATTTTATTTAATCGCGGTGTTAATATTTACTATCATTCTCTTCTCTCTGGGTAGGTATGTGGGATTTCGCTTAAAGTGAATGAATATGGGAGTTACATCCAATAGCGCACCTAAAGGGCAAAGACTGGATAAAAAACCATGGATCATGACCTCAGAATAGATTAGACATAAGAGCTGGCCGACGAACATAGGAGGTAGGTATTTAAAGTTTATGACTAATATTTTTGAGACAAATAGTTAAGCCACTCACACGCACAGAAAATAGTACATTACGACACAAATGCGAAAAACATGAGATTCGATACGAGAGGCAATGTTTTAAAACACGACCGAAGGGAGTGTTTTAAATCGACACGAGTTACGAATTTCCTTTTTGCACGTGTCTCGTACGACGTTTTTTAGTAAAGATGGCCCTCCGAAGTTTTGGACCTGACGTAAAATGAGCCACTTCTCGCACTAGCGCCTAAAAAAGACACCATCTGTAGTAAAAAGTAACATTATATTTTTTGTACGTTCAATATAAAAAGCGAGTTTCGAGTCCAGTAAGCTTAATTATGCTGGTGCCATGTTAACAGTTTGTACAAAATAAATTGTAAAAAGAGTACCATCATAATCATAAGTCACCAGTTGTAACAATCATCATTTAGTTAAAAGTAGGACAGTTTTGTGTTGTTTAACTTGGGCCAGGGACACAGACAAAATTAACTTGTAAGGCGTACGTGCCAACTTGTTTGATTATAGGTAAAAATTGAAGTGCATTAACTTAATTTATCGCAGTATACAAATAGATACGACACATATTTAATGCCTTATACAGACGCGTCACTACTACAACAGGTCATGTATTAAGTATTTACTTCTTTATTCATAAACGTGTCCTAAACTTAGCATGCTGCCAAGTATTACTGTCTGTCTTTTCAGTCTTTTCGTTATGTCTGTGAGATCGAGAGGGACAAACTATAATATACAGATACTTAGCGGCTCGCTAAGAGAAGTTTATGAATAAAGAGCTTAATCTATTGTATAATTGAATATGTATGTACAAGAAATGTGAATGTAACTGATACCTAATGATGATATTCTTACTAATGATGCTTTGGATTCTGGAATTAGAATAATATATTTCTACCATGACTTTGTAAACCTTATGGTGAGTTGATGTTAGTATGCTCAGAAAATGAAGACACGTGAGATGCATACTTGCATAGGCGTGCCTTGCTGCCAGACGCTTTCTCTTTCCGCACAAACTCTAGTACGGTCGGCTCTAATAATATGTATACTATTTTGATCCTTATGCCTACGTATGTCAACGTTCCGAAATATATACATATTGTTAGACGTGACTACACAGTACAGTACAGTCGCTATCAGATCGTAGAGGCCACGTTGCTCAAAAATATTTGAAAATGCACTCTAACGCCATGATAAACAACTAAACTCTAACGCTCCGATATATCTGACGGCGACTGTACATGTCACTATGTGATTTGATGGAATCAATAATTTGTTGTAAATAGTAACACTAGTACCGTAATCCGCAATTGGATGCGGATAATTCCTGTAATGTGTTCTGAAAAAATATAGATTACTAATTTAAGTGAAGAATTACGTTTTGTATTAATTTGTACTTCATCTGTAAATAAATTGAATTAGTATGAAGTAGCTGTTTTTTATTTAATAGTACATTACTATGGGTAGAGGACGGAAAACGGAGGGTTACAGGCCTGTAACCTTGTTTTTCCCGAGATTTGTATAGTGCTTTTCCCAAACTTGCAATTAAATAAAAAATATAAAGTGATTTTAACAGTACACAAACAAATAAGTCAAAGAACGAAGCGAATCTAGAAAATAATAAAAAGAAAACAACTTCCACGTCATTTTTTTTAAACTATTTGAGATAATCTTTTACCCGGTCACATTGACATCAGTTTTTTTTTTACGGTGAAATGCCAAGACGTTCTGTCACTTTACAATCCGGTATATATTTAACTTTTTAAAGCAAGTACTTTGCAGTCCTAAGACTGCAAAGTAGTTATGAAATGCCTTTACATATCAAGTTCAATCGTCGAACCAGCGAGATGGTAGGTACATCCGGATTTAATTTGACGTACATAATGCCAACATTTCATTGCAAGTTTGAGAATTAGTACATTATGATACAAGTGTACTAAGTTGATCATTACACTCGAGGCGGTATTGTGCGCGCAAACTGTAAGCGAGCACGCATAAGATACTCGTAGCAGAGAGTGTAATGATCAACTTACACATATTCTTATTAGTTAACATAGCTATGTTACTGAAAAAAAAAGGTCAGGAGTAGAAAGATTATCTTATAGAACTCGGCTTTTACAAAGACTGACTTACTTATTCATAAATATCTCCGAACGTAGCAAGCCAATAAGTATTATTTGTCTCCTCCGGACTTATCAATATGTCTCTTTAAGACCGAAAAGGACAAATAATAATAATTATAGTAAGATGACCTTTATGAATAAGGGGGTGAACGAATAATCTGATCTGATCTTAGGCAAATCCTGATCTGCCTAAACGTCACTAAGTAAATTGGTAAACAGTGAGATTTTAACGATACAACGGGTCTCACTTAGCGAAATAATGGAAAGGCGGCGTTTCAAGAGATGCCGGCCAACCGCCGACATACATTTGAAAGTACCTATTCTCTAGGATAGGTATTATAAAAAAAATATATATTTTCAATATGCTTAATAGCTATAAATACATAGTAGTTGGTGCCTCCCTGTAAGCTAATATGCTTGTGTTAGGAGGTACCGCTCTTCCTTACATCTATTTGAGCTATTTTTATCTAATTAATTAATTATACATTTACGAGTACATGTTTATTACATTTAAAACATAGACATAATTATGTCCAGACCCAAAGCGTCAGTACATAATGTCAACAGACATGTGTAAATCATAATAACTAGTATCCTTGAATAATTGAATATAGACATTGTCACTATCCACCTATTTTATTCGTTCCAGTAACAACTCCGTTTTATGGTAAGTTTTATTCTTTAGCCACTTCACCAACATACGTTTAAAAACCCAATATTTTTTATCATAAATATAGATTTCCTTGTTGACTATATTATACAAATATGCTATTATGTATTTGGAGACGTTCCAAAATAGCAAAAAACTGATTCCATATTAAAACTGAGACTGAAATTAAATAATTTCTCGTATATATTTCTCAATCAATACTTATGAAATTTAAAGAAAATGTATGCCATTTGATAATCAAACAGGTAAATTTTGTTGTTAAAAACCGGCCATTTCCGTAGCAGAAAATATAATAATCACCAAATTAAAAATTTAAAAACAACCGACTTCAACCGATTTCTCCAAGATCCCATCATTAGAACCCGACTTGGTGCCAACGGGACCATCTCGGGGTTATACACGTTCGATCACAAAAAATTAAATTTAAATCGGTTCACGATTCTCGGAGATGTCGGGAACATACATACAACAAGACAAAACTGTCGAATTGAGAACATCCCCCTTTTTTTGAAGTCGATTAAAAATTACAGTAAATCAACCTATCTCACTACAAGAGATAGGTACTTTGATCAAACCAATAATTGTTGGAAGAGTTGTAACTATTTTTAAGACTCAACCATATTAAAATATTTATCAAACGGTTTACTCACGTAATTTAAGTCGATAATTGCTCGACAAGTTTCGATCCATTTAGAGGATCCTCATCATGGAGTACCTACCCGCGACCAAAGCCGCTCTGCTAGAGCGGGTGCTGACCGCGGGCAGTGCTGGCAGGGGCGGCGAAGGAGGAAACTACACTCCCCTCACTCACTTTTGCCGAAAAGCGGGTTGCACACAGCACTCAGTACGTCACTAGGTAATAAGGGCTCGTCTACACTGCGTACCGATGCAATACCTAAAACCATTTTCCAACCAGGTGGCACTGATCAACCACAATCACGATTAAAACTCGGATGACGTACGTATACGAGTCTACTATTGATGATTTTTCCCATATTTTTTGGACCCACGGATTAAAAAGTAGAGGGGTGGACACAATTTTTTTCTTTTCGTTCGTCTTTCAATTTTTGTCTCGGATAGTATTGACTTTAAAAAAAAATCTTTTGAGACCCTTTTTTAACACTTATTCAATGTAAAGGATTACAGCAAATAAAAAAAAACATCTCCACTTCACCAGTTGGGTAGGTACCCAAAATAATAAAAAAGTCTAGTTTTTATTCTACCACTTTGTCGGCAAGATTAATAATTATTATAAATACCTCTACCAAAATGCAGATTTCTAGTACTAACGGTCACTGAGCTATGCTGCGGACAGACAGACGGACAGATGAACGTGGCGAAACTATAAGGGTTCCTTGTTTACTATGGAACCATAAAAATGCGATCATTATTGACGTTCGTTAGTAGCCTAGTGTTCAGTTGGAATTTAATCGTCCGGGAATTAGGACGGAAAATATTTTTGGGTGGGGCATTACACGAATACTTCTAAAGATACTTTGGTTTCGACTAAAATATTGAACAAAGCATTAGTATATTCTTGAGTTTTGTAATTTTATTATTGAAGTAGCTTATCGGAAGTGGCTAAAAGGAATCCACAAGGTTCTTAAACCCATCGTGCAAATGACATCTTTACACATTGGCATCAAAATTACTGAGTAGGTAGTAGGTACTATTCTAACATTTTGAGTGAGTGTGGCCAGTTGACCACGAATAATTGTACTGTGTGTTTTAAATTATTCTCGAAAAAGATCGAAGATTTTATGTATATTATGCTCTGAAAAGATACTTCCTAGTAAAAACAAGCTGAATGTTGCTGTATTTCCCGCGCTCAACACTAGTAGGTAATAAAAAAATGTAATAAAAGTCAAACGGTGTTGAGAATATAGTTACATGGAATTATTAGGATAAAAAAACGGGTCTTTGTTTTATTAATAGATGACCCAAATCAAATTGTTGAATAAAACATTGAAAATAAATAGCTACCTATACGTTGAACCATAAAAACTGAACCGTAGTTAAAATTATTTTCACCACACTGCTCGTAAACACGCTGTTTGTCCTTCAATTTCAGAGCGCAAAACTGTGTTTTAATCCTAGAGGTTAAAATATTTTTTTTTTAATTTTCTGGATAGACTAAGGCAATAACTTATACGGCCTGAGAGTGCAATAAGCTTTTTGACGTTTGAACTAGACAGTACGTTCGAAAACTCAATAGTTTCAAACAGATTCATAAACATGAACCTTTCATAATATTATATTAAATATGCTAAAATCCAAATTAAATACCACATTTTGTTGTAAAAGGCCTTTAATTAATAGTTCTAAAAATACGACCAATAAAAACAATAGGAAAATGAAAGTGTTGACACTATGCAAATTTCAGAACGCATCCGAATATTTTTTTCTTTTAAAATTTAAACGAGTTCGGTCGTGTTTTGTTTTCTTTCACTCTTAATTTTCAAGTTTGAAATTCGCGAGATGCGAAAGTGGGATAATTCCGAAAATCACAGAAAAATCGCCAATAACTACATGAGTCTCATTTTGGAATTATCCTGAATTTTAAGCATTGCAACGCCAAGATAAATATTTGTGGTTATTGTTTTATTATTTGTTGATTTGTTTATTTTTTGGAAATCGAGGACTTGCAAATAAATACCTTCTAATTTGTTATGTTTGAGTTTTATTTCGCATGTTTCCTCGCTTTAGTGTGGTGAAAAATGTTGTGTTTCACTCGGCAGCAAAGCTTGTTCAACTCTCGTGCCCTAAAACCCCTAGCATCGCTCAAGATTCCATTTTATAAACCACTCGCTGCGCTCGTGGTTCAAATTCTGGAATCGCTTGCTCGGGTTTCAATATTTGCACGAGAGTTAAACAATCACTTTGCTCCCTAGTAAAACAAATAACTATTTCTTTACCTGGCATTAAAATTACATTCAGGTTTAGTTTTCTCTCGAGGGTACGTGTTTGTTTGACATGCACTCGCCCAATTAACTAAATGCAATCGTTATCGGCGAGGTTAGTTATTGGCGAAGGTCTGTTGACAGTGTTGATAAAATAGTGTTTTGTTGCTGTAGTATTCCTCGATTCTGTAAAGTTACAAGTAATCAGCTAGGTTCTGACGTCATATTAATCAGGTAAAGATAACACGTTAATTACTCGGTCATTCATGAAAATAACGTGTCATAATATATATTTCTAGGTTTTTAAATTTATAACCAATTTATGTACAACAACCATTGGTAATAAAAGTACGAGTATGTGAATATTTTTTATGCTATTTTTGATTGACATACATAGTGATGATAGAAATCAGCTACCGTAGCCTATTGAGACTCTTGAGATGAAGACGATTAATGGTGGCCATACACAAAGCAATCTACTTGCGCCAGTTTAGTTTGCACAAAATACAAGTTGGAAAGTTCCAATACCTACACGTTATAGTATACTTATGTATGCAAGTCTACATTGGTGCAAGTAAATTACTTCGTGTATGACCGCCATTATATACCTAGGTAGGGAAGCTTATGTAGGTACTCGTTGTGAATAGACCTGCTCGAATAAAATTACTTGAACAATTGTTAGGTTT
This sequence comes from Thaumatotibia leucotreta, assembly GCA_025490895.1. NCBI lineage: Eukaryota > Metazoa > Arthropoda > Insecta > Lepidoptera > Tortricidae > Thaumatotibia > Thaumatotibia leucotreta. The sequence continues at coordinate 5,914 of JALPQI010030635.1, read as the reverse complement.
AAGTTTAAAAAAAAATCAAAACCAGTACATATTACCAATAAAGGTTTGGTAATAAATAATTATAATGTTCACTTATTGTAAAACATCACTCACAGAGCTCACACTTTGCGAGTCTCACTCACACCAATGATTAAATAAATAGGTACTCATAATTTTTGAGTATTTTGTTATACCTACTCATTTACTCATATTTTTTTAATAGTTGCCTAGTCTGCATAATTATCTAATCTCGGGTTGATTTCTTTATATTTATTTTAAACCTAGTTCTGTATTTCCGGCACTTGTTATTACAATTTGACGAATATAACAACATTATGAAAATACTACCATAATGTCGTATACCTACTCAGGGTGGAATCAGATCAAACTACCGAATGCTCATTCTATCCCCCACTCTATGAAATTCGTTCGTTACACAAAACGTGATTCATCGAACTTGGTTGATTTCATAGAGTGGGGGATAGAATGAGAATTCGCTCGTTTGATCTAAATCCATCTTTATATGTAACTTTGGCTTTACACAAACACTATAGACAGCTAATACCTACTGCCCAAATGCATATTAGCGGTCACAAACCGGTGATCGTATACTTTTGCTATTGACGGTAGTGTTTTTCAATATACATAATACTGATGATAAAGGAAATTGAAAACGTGGTTTCCAATCCCAGTTGTTTATTCTACGCGGATGACCTTAAGCTCATACGCTGCATAAACAACGACATCGACTCGACTGCAACTTACTATAAGAAGATAATATGTCGCTCTTTTCCACTGGAGTAAAAACAACAAATTACTCTTCAACCACTCTAAATAGCTAATTGCTGTTTAGTTAATGCGCTACACCACTTCACAACATATATTCATTAGACCACGATTAAAAATTACCGTTAACACAGTTAAAGATTTTGACTTTTGAACTTTACGAACCCTAGAACTCTGCACTTGAATTAGTTACATACTGCACTAAATAATAATAAATAATTAATAAGTAAAATGCTTATTACCAGAAAAAGTATACAAAGATTTCGGTTCACCCAAATTTCATACTAAATGTCACGTGATACATTTCATTTAGTATGAAAACAGGTCACCCCCGCCGATCATTGAATATTATCATTAACATAACAATATCCATCGGGCCCAAACTAGGCACAGCCTGTATCTTGGATACCGAGGTAAGAGATTTCACTGATAGAATTTAGAGTTTAACATTTCAAAAGATAAAAGAGTAATATATGCTACAGTTAAAAGATTTACAATAATCAGTAATTATATTAAGTGGTAAAGTTAACATGGGCGAAATGCATGCAAGTGGTAAGTACTAATCTAATTTATAGATACGAACTCTACTGCAAGGAGAGTGCTTGTGTGTAATTATGTGATTGAATGTAAATGGGTGTGTGCGAGTGTGTGAATTTGTGTATTGTTAGGGTAAAAACACCGCTTCATCACTAATACATAATTTATTAAATGGTTAACAAGGCAATCACACAGTAATTTTAAGATAGAGTAACCGCGACGCGCCATATCCGTGTAACGTCCGTTGACAGCTCGACCGACGCCGTAGTGAAGTGACATGCCGGTGCTAATCGCTAGTGTTGTACCGGGCTAATTTCCTTACAGTTCGGCCATTCACTGACCAAACCTTCGGCCCGAAGGTCAATTCTTCAGGTCTTCACAGAAGCTCACCGTAGGCCGCTAACTTTCACAGCCCCAGCACCCAAATTGTGTGACTGAAGTCTCATAGGTTCAATACACTGCGAATTGAACAAATGCATTTTAAGCGTAACGCATACACAGGTCTTGAATGCCATGAATCTATAACATGTGCGACGTTCCGTCGTCCACGAAACGATTCGTCGATTTCGTCTTTTCGTCAGTGTCAAGCGTAACATGGACAGACAGACAAGATATGTTCAAATGAGGATGTACCTTTTATCAACTGGGCTTATTATAATTGTGCTAATGTGGAGTGGCAAGAACCAGGTCAACCCTTTTTTTTTTTTAATCTTTAGTATAGTCAGTATACAAATTTTAATACTTTCATTGAGCGATTCCAAGATTAAAGTGATATCATTTACTTGCATAATGTGCAATTAATGAAAACTCTTTTTCTTTTTTTTTTACATTGAACTTGTAAATATATCGCCATTTTGTATGAGACTATTATGCACTTTGGACAGCGCCATCTAGTAGCATTTTTTAAAGGATTAATGACATTAATAAAATAAATGTAACATCATGAAATCAGTCAAGTGTTCGCTGGCTAATTGCGAATTTGTTTGATTATACACAGTACAGACAGACTTACGAGTAACATGATATCATTGATTTTTGAATAATCACACAATTATTGATGTACACATTCCTCGAATGATGAATGTTATAATGCCAATAAAGTAATGGAACAAGCTCACAGTTGTATCCGGCGACGTAGAGCGCCTTGGGATGACTGCTTGTGTCCGTACTAGTCACCGATGACTCGCGCAGAAGCGCGTACATAGCCGCTCCCGAGCCTGGGTTACGGCGAAGTCTGCCAGTGCGGTGAATTCGTCAACTGACGCGTTCCGGCAGCAATGCGTAAGACCCGCTGCGTGCACCTTACATATACTCAGCTAGACAAACAGACGCCCGTTTCCAGGCTTGCCCTGCTAAGGAATGAGGTTAAAACAACACGATATAAGGTCATAAAACATATGAATTAACTGCCAGATCGCAATGGAACCAGTATTTGATATAGACCGCCTCTCGGCGCCAGCCCAAATGTTTTATCCAGGACCGCCACTGAGGCGCCAGCCCACATGTATTATCCAGGACCGCCACTGGGGCGCCAGTCCACATGTATTATCCAGGACCGCCACTGGGGCGCCAGTCCACATGTATTATCCAGGACCGCCACTGGGGCGCCAGTCCACATGTATTATCCAGGACCGCCACTGGGGCGCCAGTCCACATGTATTATCCAGGACCGCCACTGGGGCGCCAGTCCACATGTATTATCCAGGACCGCCACTGGGGCGCCAGCCCACATGTATTATCCAGGACCGCCACTGGGGCGCCAGTCCACATGTATTATCCAGGACCGCCACTGGGGCGCCAGTCCACATGTATTATCCAGGACCGCCACTGGGGCGCCAGTCCACATGTATTATCCAGGACCGCCACTGGGGCGCCAGTCCACATGTATTATCCAGGACCGCCACTGGGGCGCCAGTCCACATGTATTATCCAGGACCGCCACTGGGGCGCCAGTCCACATGTATTATCCAGGACCGCCACTGGGGGCGCCAGCCCACATGTATTATCTAGGACCGCCATAGAGGCGCCAGCCCAAACGTATTATCTAGGACCGCCATGGAGGCGCCAGCCCAAACGTATTATCTAGGACCGCCATGGAGGCGCCAGCCCAAACGTATTATCTAGGACCGCCATGGAGGCGCCAGCCCAGATGTTTTATATGACTAAAGAATCAGATCACAATTAATAGTTAAGCAACAATAGTTGGCAACAAAATATAAACGAGATCTCATACACCGTAACACCACCAAGTTCTTAATCGAGGAGTAACCTTACGGGCAATTACAATGTAATTTAATTTCACAGGCAGCCTAGGTCTCAACCAAGGAGCAAGTGTATAACTAGAATTGAGATCTAATTTGAATGATAGCAAGACTCTTCCGTAATAATATCAACGGATAACATAACTCCGAACTCATACACCACCTAGCACTTAAGCTAGGAGCAAATAACCAACTGCCATAACGTCAATGTTAAAGTAACTCATAAGTTTAGATGTCTCCCTTCCGATTTATGGAGAAATAGCAGGTGTCAATAATGTAATAATGAGCCATTCAGAAAACGATAAAAGACACACTTTTAAATTTATAATAGTGGGCAACATCAGCACCAAACTATAAATTAGGATGGACGTGTTTCATTAACTCAGGTACCAATCTGAGTATTTGTGAACATATTCCTTTTATAGTGAACACTGTAATATGTCATATCATCAGCCTATCCCAGTCCACTATGATGACACTGCTGCCCAGCATGAATCTACTATCATGAATGGTCATATAACGCTGTATAACCAAAGCATTTTTCATTAGACAAAATTCATCAAACCTGCAAAAGATTGAGTCATTATCATTAAACCACAAGGCAAGAATCACCTCTTCCAATTAACTCAGTTCTTAATCTGAGAATTCTTGAACATCATCATTTCATAGTGAACATTGTACACTAAGAGCATTCATATAGGTACATGCTGGATTCAATAATTAAACCTGTGAAAAGAATTCTCTGCATGTCATCATATCATCGTAGTGTACTTTATAAGAAACAGGATTTGCTATGTAAACCACAACATTTCAGTAACTATATTCTGTAAGAGACACAAGTTCATAAAATGGTATATAACAATAACACCAGTCCATAAGTCCCATGATAATAATCATATGGAACTTGGCTGTTCACTTCCAAGCAGCTCCATAAAAGGTAAGCACATTGCAAAAATTCCTTAAATATGTTTTGTTGATTCAATAGATATAAATTTAAATAGTATTACCATTTATCAAGGTTTGCCACATTGAGGGTTCGTATTATTGAGGTTCCCATGTATTTAAAGAAACTATATGTACTGCACAAATGTATCATACCCAACACAGCATCTCTGTAACTGGACAAATTATAAAGCACTGAACACATTTATTGTGTGCAATTGTCATATACATAAATGTATTGTTCATGATGCGTCTTGCATAATTGTAATACATATCAGTTATACCTTGAGGGTGAAATGAATATTAAATTGTTAAATAATGAAGTGGCCTCAACTGAACTTCTCATGTAACTGGCAACTTTAATCATTATGATGATGATGAATAACAGTGAATAGGTTAGAATCATTAAACATTTTAAATAAGCAATTTACCTTGTAGGTTATGCATTCTTCCAACAGATCATTTTTCAACTTCCAATGAGAAACAAAAACACCATAAGTCAATATGCCAACTGCACTTACCCAAATCTTAGATAAGTAAATATTATTGATATCATTTTATCCATTTCATTGTAAGTGATGTAGCAGTATAATACCTCAGACACTTCTGTGAAAGACTTGAAAGTTCAAGATAATCTAAGTTTATTTAAGTAGCTGTTCGAAAACATGCATCTGAAATATAAGGTTAAAACCAGATAGCGGATGACTTGATGAGCCAAGAAGGCATGTCACTGTTGTACCGTTGCATGACAATGTCTAACCAAAGTATTCATTGCATCAATCTCTGTATAACAAAGCTGATAATGGTGATGACTTTGTAGTAGGTATACTAAACATTTGCATTAGATGCCTGAATCAGGCATTCATATTTCACGCCTTACATTAAGTCCTACTTGTAATAGGTACTTGTATGTTTAAAATCCAAATAAGTATTTTCCCATACTAGAAACAACAATTAATAGGAATTCAATGTCTTATATGTGCACGAGTGTACTTATTGCAAAATGGTAGAATTTCATAATAAAAGAGTTATTACCATTTTGTTGACTTCAATGTTAATATTGCATGTAGGTGTAGTGGGAAGCTATACACCATATTGACAAATTAATGAGTTCTTAAGGTGAAGACCTATTTTTGTAGTAGACTGTACACAAATAGAATGCACAGTTCATAACCTGTACTGACTAATATATGGTCACATATTAAGAATAACAGGCATAGCATGTTTATGCTTATTTCATATCATTAGGTATGAAGTATTATGATAATTACTAAAAAGATGAGAGAGAGTATGATCATTTCATCAAATTCTTGTGAATGAACATGGCATAGGTTGTAACAAATTATGAATGTTGTTCACTTTGTACATTCCACAAAGATGTAGAAGATGATACCATGTTACTAAAATAC
>JALPQI010030634.1:0-189669 GCA_025490895.1 Thaumatotibia leucotreta | reverse complement strand
TCAGTTCTTAATCTGAGAATTCTTGAACATCATCATTTCATAGTGAACATTGTACACTAAGAGCATTCATATAGGTACATGCTGGATTCAATAATTAAACCTGTGAAAAGAATTCTCTGCATGTCATCATATCATCGTAGTGTACTTTATAAGAAACAGGATTTGCTATGTAAACCACAACATTTCAGTAACTATATTCTGTAAGAGACACAAGTTCATAAAATGGTATATAACAATAACACCAGTCCATAAGTCCCATGATAATAATCATATGGAACTTGGCTGTTCACTTCCAAGCAGCTCCATAAAAGGTAAGCACATTGCAAAAATTCCTTAAATATGTTTTGTTGATTCAATAGATATAAATTTAAATAGTATTACCATTTATCAAGGTTTGCCACATTGAGGGTTCGTATTATTGAGGTTCCCATGTATTTAAAGAAACTATATGTACTGCACAAATGTATCATACCCAACACAGCATCTCTGTAACTGGACAAATTATAAAGCACTGAACACATTTATTGTGTGCAATTGTCATATACATAAATGTATTGTTCATGATGCGTCTTGCATAATTGTAATACATATCAGTTATACCTTGAGGGTGAAATGAATATTAAATTGTTAAATAATGAAGTGGCCTCAACTGAACTTCTCATGTAACTGGCAACTTTAATCATTATGATGATGATGAATAACAGTGAATAGGTTAGAATCATTAAACATTTTAAATAAGCAATTTACCTTGTAGGTTATGCATTCTTCCAACAGATCATTTTTCAACTTCCAATGAGAAACAAAAACACCATAAGTCAATATGCCAACTGCACTTACCCAAATCTTAGATAAGTAAATATTATTGATATCATTTTATCCATTTCATTGTAAGTGATGTAGCAGTATAATACCTCAGACACTTCTGTGAAAGACTTGAAAGTTCAAGATAATCTAAGTTTATTTAAGTAGCTGTTCGAAAACATGCATCTGAAATATAAGGTTAAAACCAGATAGCGGATGACTTGATGAGCCAAGAAGGCATGTCACTGTTGTACCGTTGCATGACAATGTCTAACCAAAGTATTCATTGCATCAATCTCTGTATAACAAAGCTGATAATGGTGATGACTTTGTAGTAGGTATACTAAACATTTGCATTAGATGCCTGAATCAGGCATTCATATTTCACGCCTTACATTAAGTCCTACTTGTAATAGGTACTTGTATGTTTAAAATCCAAATAAGTATTTTCCCATACTAGAAACAACAATTAATAGGAATTCAATGTCTTATATGTGCACGAGTGTACTTATTGCAAAATGGTAGAATTTCATAATAAAAGAGTTATTACCATTTTGTTGACTTCAATGTTAATATTGCATGTAGGTGTAGTGGGAAGCTATACACCATATTGACAAATTAATGAGTTCTTAAGGTGAAGACCTATTTTTGTAGTAGACTGTACACAAATAGAATGCACAGTTCATAACCTGTACTGACTAATATATGGTCACATATTAAGAATAACAAGCATAGCATGTTTATGCTTATTTCATATCATTAGGTATGAAGTATTATGATAATTACTAAAAAGATGAGAGAGAGTATGATCATTTCATCAAATTCTTGTGAATGAACATGGCATAGGTTGTAACAAATTATGAATGTTGTTCACTTTGTACATTCCACAAAGATGTAGAAGATGATACCATGTTACTAAAATATCTTCTAAGTTATTTAAGTATCACAGACTATAGTTGGCCTGTTCCTAATTGAACGGCTTGGCTTTCATAGTATTCCACATTCATAGGTAAATAATAATTGAAATGTACCTAAGATAAAACTCACAAACCAAATCAATGCAATACACTTGTCCATACATACTGAACAGTACAATTAGTATGAAACTGTCAAAATTATTCTATACAGTTTCCACTCTTTATCTTCATGTAAACAAGGAACTTATTCAGGAGAAATGGTGACCAATCTGTCAATATGATACTAAACTTGACATATATTAAAATAAGTTAAGACTCACCGTTAAATGTACACTTTTTTTTTTATTCGGCTCTTACCTTGGGACTTCAATTAATTAAATCCAACTAAATAATGGGATTACTAAGTTCCAACATTTATGCATCATACAACAATCCACCTGTTATTCCATGGTACCTACATTGCTTTGATTGTGTTATGCCTTATGCAGCACTGTTGCAGCTCTGGGTATACTATGGTATACTAGTACCATTAACTTGTAGTTTGTTCTTGGTCCACATAAATGTAATATTTAGTGCTTACTATAAATCTGAAAACATATCAAAACACACACCACACAACCGAGGCACCCTTTTAAGATTATCTTCAACCTGTGCATCGCGCACCGGTTTTTTTTTATATTTCTTATCTGCCTCTTTGTAACAAGCTTACCGTGCGTAATATTTAGGAACTCTGTTAAGAGATGAATTCACATTAGCCACAGACCTACCACGATAAGTTACCATGACGACGAAGTTACCGGTTACCTTTACGCGAAGTACTTTGTATGATTGCGTCGTTTATTATTAATACTATAGCAATAATGCATTTAGTAGAATTGGTGCATTCACTCATTAAAATCAGGTGAATCCAAGTATTTCAATCACAACAATGGGACTCCGATACCAGCGGAATAGATTGTACTCATTTTGGTCAATTCAACTTTAGTAGGCGTATGATAATATCCCACTTCTGAAGCTGTTAGGGTAAAAACACCGCTTCATCACTAATACATAATTTATTCAAAGGTTAACAAGGCAATCACACAGTAATTTTAAGATAGAGTAACCGCGACGCGCCATATCCGTGTAACGTCCGTTGACAGCTCGACCGACGCCGTAGTGAAGTGACATGCCGGTACTACCGCTAGTGTTGTACCGGGCTAATTTCCTTACAGTTTATTTTTCCATTCAATTTTTTTATGAAAAGCTTATTTCTCAGTACAGATTGCGCATTTTTACGCGCTTGTGCGAGAAGTGGTTCATTTTACGTCAGGTCGAAATCTTCGGAGGGCCATATGTACTGAAAAACGTCATACGATACACGTGCGAAAACGAAATTCGTAACTCGTGTCGATTTAAAAATTTATCTCCACTCCTTTAGTACTTAATTTTTTTCGCACTTGAATCGAAATGTACTGATTCTCGGTATGTTTCGTAACAATTCGCATTATTTTCCATATTTTTTTTAATTGATATGATAGTATATTATTAGTAGTATTTTATTGATACTCATGTCTGCCTGCGACCACGGGTGTAACGTCAGGATATAATTAAACGTAAGTTTACGCGATTAGGACCCGTTTGTATTTAAAATATGAGTGATAGTCGTAAAAGTTTGAATCAATATAGTGCGACTGCTTGCAAAACATTTCATAAAATAATTCGAATTCCAAAATAAATACACAATGTTTTTTATTTCAAACCTATGAGCATTTCCATTTTTTAATGTTAAATAAAAAATCATAATAGTCGCAACAGGCTTTGTCAATCTTAATAGCTAGTTACTTGTACCACGAACACCCCGAAACGTACCCGGCCCAAACGTGCCCATTACACTAGCAGCGTTGCCGCGCTGTATGCCCAATGAAATCTGTTGTACCAGGTACGATCCGGAGCGAGGGTCACCTCCCCTTTCTCTCAGTCGACGGCCTAAGTCCCACACGAATGCCTTAGCCTCCAAAGCCCACGGTCCCGCAGTCTCCACTGCAACGGGCACAAAGTCGTACATTGGTTCCAAGGCAGAGTACTTGGCATGTTTTAATTTGGCCGCTAACTCCGCGGCTGACCCAGCGGACCTTACGGTGTGACCCAAATGTGAAGGTGCAAACGTGCTTATGCACGTCGCATCCCACAAAAGGGACCGACCTTTCTGCCAAGGAACCAATGTCAAACCATCAGGTCTCTTGCCATCCGTCCGGCATAACCCTGGAGGCTCCAGAACGCAAGGAACGTTGGCCGACACCAAAGCCCTGCGAATCACCTCATTGAGTGCATGATGCCTCGGAAATCGCCCCGCGCACTTCAAACAACTTAGGCCGTGATGCCCATTCTCCTCCACCATAACTCCACATAAACACCGATGGGCCTCGCAAACCTTACACCCCAATCGCAGAGCAGTTGCGATTCTTAAAGAATCGTTATCTAGGAGTGTTGCTAGCGAAGGGGAAGGCAGCGCGTGCAGCCAGGCTCCTGATTCCGCACGAGATGCGGCCTAAAAGTCGCGCAATTCCTGAGCCTGTCACCTCACCCAACAGTTGTGCGACGATTTTTTTGCACAATATGTCATCCCACCCTCACTGAACGACTAGATTGTCCGGCTGCTCATCGTCCCCACAAACAGTGTTCCAGTTAGTAAGTGCCTCCGCAACAAACGGTACCCGGGTAATGTCACCATAGTTAGACAATGTCCGAGTGACAAGACCCAACGTCCCGTGTGCGGAAGCGAGGAATGCTACTAATCCAACTTCGCTGCAGCGGCGTACTCCCAACCCACCATGTCGTACCGGGAGAGCTGCCTGACACCATTGCGTTTCGTCAAGATGCACATTCAAAACCGACTCTAGAGACGACTTGATTGCTTCATCCAACCTCGCAACGTCACTGTCAAACAGCCAAGTCGGAGAAGTTCTCAAAATGTACATCATGCGAGGCATCGCAAAACAATTCGCGACAAAATAAATTGTGTTTTTAAAATTTTATTGGATGATAACGAACTATTATGGATATAAAATCCTATTTTTAATAGATACGAGTAGGTACCATTCTTAATTATTTCACTATTTTCGTCATGTCAAAATGTGTCATGGTCTTATCACCAGTAGTCATCCTACTGTTTTTTTCTATACTGTGTAATATGTTTGTTATTGTTTTGGTTTAATATATTGAATAACATAATTCTATTAATTTAGTCACTCACCACTTAAAGTGTGGGTCAATAGAAAAAGAAAAAAAGGTAAACAAATATGGCGGACCGGCAATCGCATTTGTTGTCTATGAAAATAGTGATGGGACCGATGGGAATAGTATTAACTTTAATCGACCAAATATATCCTTCGCGAAATAATTACGAACTCAATACAGTGTGTGTCTTTCATAGCGACATTGCTTTTAAGTAACGATAGATTAAAGTGTTGTTAACCATTTTAGTAAAAGAATATAATGATTGCCTTTACTATTTAAGAGTAATTAATTTTTATAAAAATCTTGAGCAGCAATGTAATGCAAACATTTATTGGACGTTTCTGAGAGGAAAAGCTAGTTTCGTTTTCATATTAATTCGATCAAATCATTAAAGTAACTGCGAACTGTTGCCGACGTTAACTTATTTACTGAATTATCCATTACTAGAAAATACTACAATTTAAAACATGCGAGATTTGGACTACACTAGCACAACAAATTTACATCAACAATTCTTTCTGTGTCTTATTGTCTTAGCCAGCACATTTTGAATAGTATTATTCACTGAACTGATATCAAAAATCACTGCACATACATTATCACTTCTTAGAAACCACATTACCTACATAGTTCAATCATTTTTATTAAATTTATTAGGAAAGTCTGTTGATCAACAAACTTGATGTTATCTTGACACTTCAACTCAATCAATGTGAAGTTTTCAATCGGTACATATACAAAACGATTATCTGATTCCGCCTTCTTAGTTAACACAAAATTACCTAGCGCTTAATCGTCTCTGTCGCACTTATAAGAAAGAATGACAAAGACGGAAAACTAAAATACGCTACTGAGCGATAGCCATTGGCAACTTGGCTTTTTTAAATACTTTAACTAAATATGCTAATTTCAGTTCATTAAGACTTGTACTTTCACCCCTTAAAAGCAATGTCGTTATGAAAGACACACACTGTATAAGTAAGTATTAGGTAATAGTGTGGGAACAATTTTTTATGACAAAAAGCCATTAATCCTACTAACAATTTTTAATCGGAGTGACTGTCACTATCACTACTCTCCTCCGAAGTGTCATCATCAGTGACTGTGATGATGAAAGCTTTTGTTACAGCCGCATTGTCAATAACAGTGTCGGAAATTCCGTCAATCACATTTCTCACTATTTTTTACAACTTTGCTAACAACATCTATCGATACTTCCATAATCGCTGCCGTTGTTTTATACAAAAAAAGTAGGTGAGGTTCTTTCTAAATGTCTGTAGACATTTAAAATAAACCTTTTCATATCTTCCGTTCGTTGTTTTTTACAATCTTAGCTATTTTTGGCGGCTTTAATCCCTATGGACCAGGTTCACTCATTGTAATCTAAAATAAAGTTAGATAAAGAGACAGACATTTACTTTTCATTTATCTACACTTTTGAGTTTAATTTAAAAGAAGTTACCTTTATAACAAACCTTTTGAAGACGAAATGAGGCCCGTAAATAGCTAAGTCAAGTTGCGTTATTCTGTAGCAAAAGTGTAACGAAATCACAATGTTTATCTTAGTCCATATATAAAATAGCCAAGTCGTAGTTTAACCAGTTGCAAAAATCCAATCAAATTACAATTATCGGAGTCCAAATATAAAAGCTAAGCCGTAATAAAGTAAATATCAGAAGAATATAATAATACACAAAACCCGTAATAACACGAAAAAGTAGCATTTTTTTTAAATACCCGTCTTTAGTTTTTCTCAATTTACCGCCACTTCTGGCAGTCATGGTTAAGCCGCATACTCACGTATCCGATATTAAACTCCGCCACGAAGTCCGCGAATTATGCCGCTTAACGTTGTAGGTACCGGTACACATCAATAGTTTCCCAAATGACTCACGAACAATCATTTTTGTATATTGTTGGGTATACTCGTAATATCAAAGAAAAAAATAAGAAAATCACGTGACTAAAACAATCGATCGAATAAAACCGAATCGATAACGGAATAAAACTGTTTTATGTCCCATCACTACAAATGTCAGTTTTTTCATAGACAAGATAAATTTCGATGAGTAAAAAATCTCGACTAGCCCTTGACATAATATCGTAAAATACGTCCGAAGATTTCTTTGTGCTTAATTATTAATAAATATCAGATATTGTAACTAAAAATGTATGTGAACACAAGGTTTAAGGTTCTAAGTTGTGGATAGTATCAAGATTGTGTTTGGAAAGTATGTGGTTACGAAGTAATTCAGGTTTGCAGGTTTGTTTACCTTTTTTTCTTTTTCTATTGACCCACACTGTATGTTTATTCAGTCTCCGAAGCCCCAGTGATGATAACATTTTTTTATGTGTTATCACACCAATCTTAAAGATAGTTTGGTTGACGACAGCGGTGCGCAAAATTGACGTACGTCCTTCCTCCAACAGGTCCCGATTGGGACTGAAAGATGACAGCAGGAGCGATCCGGGAGAATAATTTCACATATTTTGTAAGATGAAATATAATTCTGACAATATTAATGATTTCTTCTTGTTAATCGTTGACACAGACTTTGACGTTTCTTCTGATATATTTTTTTCTTGGTAAAGTTATGTAGTTTCTTAGCAAAATGAGTTTTCATGCAGAGATTAGACCTATGTTTGGGATCGTTTTTTATAGGGCGAAGTTTGTTTAAATACTTAATACTAATCAATGCGCGATAGATCAAGTTCTCAAATGTAACATATATAAGTTTTACTTCATAAGGAAGTAGTATTATTGAGAAAACTGAAAAAAACAAACGGGAATTCTACGCTTACCTCGCCTTAAGTGTGTAGTACTAAAGTCATTTATTGTACAAAATTAGACTTACACGCATAAATGTTTTTTTTGTACAGATGGTGCCTTTTTAGGCTCTAGTGCGAGAAGTGGCTCATTTCACATCAGGTCCAAAACTTCGCAGGGCCATCTGTACTAAAAAAACGTCGTACGAGACACGTGCAAAAAGGAAATTCGTAACTCGTGTCGATTTAAAACACTCCCTTCGGTCGTGTTTTAAAACATCGCCACTCGTTTCGGATTTCCTGTTTTCGCACTTGTGTCGTAATGTACTATTTTGTACAATAATGTTGTCACTACTTTTCCTAATAGTTTTTGTTGTGTTACTCGTTTGTATTCCATTACCTTCAAGCGATAACTAAAAAGTGTAAGAAAATCTTAGCCCCTTTCATTAACACTAATGAAGTTGTAGGAGCGTGAAGTAATAAATAACACCGCAATAAAACAAAGAGTGTGACGCGCCATCTATTTATTCCTGAAATAACCTGCACCGCACCGTGATAGCTAGCGTACGTAGTAGTTTACATCATCATCATCAGCCTATCTCAGTCAGGACGTAGTCTTCTATTAAGTATACGTATAGACGCATTAGGAGGTAAATGTCCAAAATCGCCACGCTTGGCAAGCGGGTTGGCGATAGTGTGTCCACTCCATTATGATGATGCTGCTACCCTTCATCAATCACTATATAGTATAAAATAAAGTCACTTTTTCTGTCCCTATGTCTCTTTGTATGCTTAAATCTACGCAACGGATTTGATGAGATTTTTTTTAATAGTTAGAGTACTTAATTCAAGAGGAAGGTTTTTATGTAGGTGTAGTACCCATTCGAAGCCGGGACGGGTTGCTAGTCTTCAATAAATAATTAATAGTCAGTGATATTTAAAATCGAATCAGAATAGAGAAACCAATGAGGGTTTTCAATATTTTTTCTGCTACCAGGTGGTGCTAAGTAAACGTGAGGTCCAAACATCTGTCAGATTCATAAGCACTGAACATAAAATGTCGAAATTCTATTGTATTTGGAGGTTTTTTGATTTTGTAATGGATTAAGCTTGGCGTCTCTCTGCGGGGTCGAATCAGAAATGAGGTTATCCGGCAGAGAACCAAAGTGATCGACATAGCCCACCGTATGGGCAAGCTGAAGTGGCAGTGGGCTGGCCATATTAGCCGTAGAACCGACAACCGTTGGGGTAAACGAGTTCTTGAGTGGAGACCGCGTCTCGGCAAGCGTAGTGTAGGACGCCCTCAGGCAAAGTGGAACGACGATTTGCGCAGAATGGCTGGCAGGAGCTGGATGCGAGCAGCCAAAGATCGAGAACGGTGGCGTGAAATTGGGGAGGCCTATGTCCAGCAGTGTACTGCGATAGGCTGATGATGATGATGATGAATGGATTAAGACTAGTAAACAAAGAAGAGCTTTAAAACACGGGCGCAAAGTCATTGGTACTAAAGAAAATTACTACTACTTAGTTCACGTCATGGGAATTTACTTGGAACTGATATTTTGACAGTTCATTGGACCATGCGCCACAGTGCTGCTATCACACCGCCCCATAGTGGCGAAAAATGTATCAAAAATTCAGTGAATCGAGAAAGTTTAAGGCCTACCTTCGTCTGCTGAGGGCGCTGCTGGGCGTCGGCCACGTAGTTCTTCATGCCGGCCATGAGCACGGTGGCCCCCAGGAACTTGTTGAGCAGCGCGCGCGCCTCTGTGTCTTCGGTCGTGTCGCCTTGCTCGATCACTGGAAGATGGAGACGGTCAGGACATGCTTTTCAAGAAGCATCTAGCGGGCCAGCAAGGCGGTGGCAACTAACAGGTAACTGATTGTCTCCTGTTCGTTGCCGCCGCGATTTGGGCTCCACTTTTCACTTACGATCAGGTGGAGTGGAGCCACTTTGTTGTGCCAACATAAAAAAAAGATCCTGCCTACGAAGCTGGAGGTTCCGACTTCGAATCCCGGCGAGGGCATTATTTGTGTATTTATTTATCAGAAATATTTGTTCCTTGGTCATGGCTGTCTATGTATTTAAGTATCTATATGTATCTATTTATTATATATATCGCCGTTTGGTACCCACATCACAAGCCTTAATTGAGCTTACCGTGGGACTAGGTCAATTTGTGTAAGATGTCCAAATATATCGCTGTCTCTTCTTTACACGGGAGCGATTATCTTTTGTTCCTTTTTATAGCCGAGCTATCAATCGCTAACGCGCCTTTAGTGGGACCAGTGCGTTATTACAATAACAAACACAGAACGAGAGAAAATGTTATACTTCGTTTATAGCAGCAACTTTTGAAATATCATTGCACTTTCGGGCAATGATCGTTCCGATTTCGGACATTGGCAAATCGCCATTAGGGAAGAGAAAAGAGCTTTTAAAATCCGGCTCATAATTTATCTTTTAATAGCAGGTATAAAACACAAATGTATAAAACACGTTTTGATTTTTCCGAAACCATTAACTATTAAAATTATCCTTGAGCAGACGCCATTTATATTATAGGTTTCATCTACGTTTATATTATAGGTGCTCGTATAATGATGTAGAAAATAAGATCTAGAAAGTCCGTTCCGATATCAGGTGGTACAATAAGCCGAACTTAGGTAAAGTACCTACTGTAAGTATATTATTGTTGTCCAATAATGGTAAATCATTGTTTAACTAGCAAACTCTCTCTACCTTCCAATTAATCCTTACTAATATTATTATGAAAGATTACCACTTTCTGCATCGCTAACACGCCTAAAGTAATGAAACAATTTTCACTAAATTAAGTAAAACAAAATCTTGGAACGTCATACACAAATCGACCTAGTCCCAAGGTAAGCTCAGTGATTTAATTAAGCTTGTGGGTACCAAGCGACGATATACAGGACGTCCCAAAGTTATGGGACGTGAAGGGGAAGTACCTTAAATGTCATAGATAGGATATTTTGCTGAAAGAAGACTTTATTTTATTTTGAAAATTAAATAATACTGCATGAAAAAAAAACACAAAAAAAATTGCTTTTTCTAGGCATCTTCTTAACCTACTTCAAAAATTTTTTTCCTAATTTTATGATATCATTCGAAAGAATGGATAAAAAATATAAATTTTTCTTAAGAAACATAGTATCTAAAACTAAAAGAATAATCAAACATGTTTGGTTCTAAATGCGAATAAAATTGTGGTTGGTTCGATTTCCGGGTGAAGCAAGAAATTTTTTGAAAAACTTGTACTTCCCATTCATGCCCCATAACTTTGGGACGCTCTGTATATACGAGAATATACACCACAGAGCACGGACCTCCTTAGTGTGTAACCTTAGAGATAGAGGCGGCCTTGGCTGTCATTTTCTTAGAAATCGACCGTGTCAGGTAATTTTGACATGTTAATGTAAATAGTGTTGTGGTATGGCTCGATATTTTTATCGATAGATTAAAACCAACAGTTATTTGACTAAAAATGTTACTTGAAAAAGCTATTCAAACATTCTCATTTTTAAAATCTCACTAAAATGATGTCGTTATGAATGATATAAAAACAGTAAAATTTATACATTTATTTGAATTGATATTTACAATAAGTACCTACTTACATTAAGTTGTTAGCTTTAAGGTTAAAGTTAAACAACAAGTGTTAAGGGTAAGGCTAGACAGAGGTTAAACAACAGGCGGTCTTAAGACCTAGACTCTAGTTATATATGTTACCTTTGCATTGGTTTGATTGTTCAAGGTGTGCAAACTATATCTACTTATATTACGTTATAAAACGCAACAAGAAAATTGTAACTATAAATGGGAACTAAAATTAAACGATCAACTGTAAGGAGTTTAGATGGTTAGGTAATTTAGGTATTATATATGAGGACAGATTAACTAGATGTATAAATGTATAAAGATATTTTTAAATTCGTAAATTGTACCGTTTTACGTTTTCTTGAAAGATTATCAGATGGGTTACTTGGGACAAGAAACACCTGGAAATTACATAGGTACTTAAATTAATATGTATTAACAGATAACTTCAGAAATCCTTTGAAAGGTACTTTACTTTTAAAACATAATAAAATTATTTAGCAAAGCTAACTTACCTTGTCAAACGCAGGATGGAGTTTTAAGTTTGGACAGGCATTGGATGAAAATATAGATCTCGGATTTGTTTTTACAAAACAGTCATTTTGGAAGTGGTCCGAACAAATTGTGTCATGTTTTTGCGGAAACCTGTTCAACTTTCCAGTCGCCGTTAACCAGCGTTCTCTGACACATGGTTCTATAGGAAATCTAAAAATTAAGTCAGAATTTCTTAAACTATATGTTTTTGTATAGTTGCTTCATTGTCTGCACTCTAGATAAATATTACATTATTGCTAAATATAAATAAATGAATAAATGTTTGGGGGACAGTCTCATACAAATCAACCTAGCCCCGAACTAAGCAAAGCTTGTACTATGGGTGCTAGGCGACGATATATATATGTACTTAAATAGAGAAATACACATAATTATACTTACTTATACATAGGAAACGTCCGTAACTCGGGAACAAATTTTGAATTTCTACTAACACCGTTTAGTTGTAAGAGTTTACATAGACTATCGATACCAAAATCAGCGTCGTGTCTCTTCACTATGTCTCTCGCCCATACTCATTTTATATTGAATTTAATATAACTTTTTTTACTTACCTGTGATAGGAAACGTTTGAATTTTGTTTATTAACGTACGTAGACTGGTTCCTGCACCAGATTACAGAGCAATGTGGCATTCTTGGTATATTTTTATAGTTTATATACCCATGACGTCCCGAGAGGTACTGACAGCACATATGCGTAAAACGCATATGCGCGGCACGGGTTTTGTCTGTCACGCCGTCTCTCTATAGGCGCCCTAAGAGTTCCAACCTCCTTGATATACACTTTATACAACCACGACCAAGGAACGAATATTTCTGACGATAACTTGGGACTTGGGTCTTCCGGACTGTTAATCAAAATTAAAATTTCAAAGGTGTCTAATCCTCCTTTTGAGTTTAACACTTGTGTTAGGAGGATTTTGGTCCTTCGTAACAAGGTATTAAATAAACAGTAAGTAGTTCGTTGCCGCCGCGATTTCGGCTCCACTTTTCACTTACGATCATGAGTGCCTTGTTGCCCACTTAGTTGTGTCAATATAAAAGAAAATGATCTTACCAATATCAGCGTTCTTCATCCTCGTCAGTATATCCTGCACGCCCGTGACCTTCGTGTTGCTGTCCAGGAAAGAGCGCTCCTGCTTGCCCACCCTGGTGGTGGTGCGGCCGTTCCTGTCCGTGGTAGTGGTGGTGGTGGTGGTGGTGACCACCGCGTCTTCCACGGAGGCGAGACTGTGCTCGCTGTCCGTGCGGGCTAGACCTGGGGGATGGAGTAGAATTTAATCATTTAGATTTAACTGAAATCCTCCTGATACGTTCTTAAGCGTAGTTAATAGGTTGTCCTACGTCTAGCAGTGGACTTAGACCGGGTGATGATGTCATGTGATGTGACATGATACTCTTTCAAAAGTTCTACAGTCCTTTAGGTATAAATTTATCTCTATAATCAAACCCGGGATGACGGGAGCAAAAATGCACTTGTCACTAGTGCTTAGTTTAATATCGACTATTATATCGACATCCATGCCAACATTTTATGAATTAGAAATGTATTGATCAATAGTAGTTTAATTCAACCGTACGTAATGAAAAGCATCGCGATCTAAAATTGATGAACAATAAATATATCAATAATACCTAGTACCATAGGACAGTTACAAAAACGAAATTAAAGCCTAAAAAGCAGCTTGAATATCGTTCAAAATTTCAAAGTGCACTTGTTAAGATTACTTTTAAATCCTCAAGGCGAAATTATTAACAAGAAATGTCAGAATGTTTTGACTAAAAAAGTTAGTGTATTAATTTTTTTAAATCTTATATATTTTTTGATATCGGGAAAGTAAGTGGAGCAGCTAGGGAAACATAATAAGCATAATCTATTAGTCCGGGAGCTAAACTTTAACTTGTTCGAGAAAATGACATTAAATCCTACAGTATATTTATTTCAGGAATATGATAAAACATCGTTTTGTGAATATATGAATCTAATTATCCCTGATAAATGTGTGGAGGTTTTTTCATAAAATCAATATTAAGATTTAATTGTTTAATAAAAAGAAACAATAAATCCTACAGTAGGGATTTATTATCCGAGGGGCCTAACTGAATATTTAAGACAATATTTTTAAAAGTCACCACTGAATAATCATAGATATAGTCAGAAAAAATAAAATTATTTTTAAAATTCATAAAAATCAAACAGAAATTAAACAAATGGTGATTTTTTACTATAATGACCCGACAATTATTATACTCAACCAAAGAAAAAATTACGTCAGTGACTCTATGCTAACTATTTTTTTTACAGTTTTAACTGATTTACATGCAGGCGCATTAATTCTACATTTTATTTTTTTAATGTACTTCTTGTCAATAATTAGTTGTGGCACAATACCAAAAAAATCCCCTATGTATACTCTAAGCATTTCCTACAATTTTCGAAATGGTTATTGTTAAAATAAATCGGAGCGGCGCTGACGTCATAAATGCGCGGCCGGCCGCAGGGCAGCGGATAAACGTAGGTGGGGTACTATGTAGACAGGACGGTGCGTCAAATTACAGAAGGAATTTCGTAGGAAGGAAGTAGAAACGTCTTAAATAAAAATTAGTAGTAAAATAAATAGGTATTAAGCAGTTTTTGAACTGACGATTAAAAATGTAGGCACCTATACATCTTGTAACCTATTAGGGGCCTGTATTTAATTCCCGACGCAAAATGAGGTGTTACAATTATTCAAAAATGTATACAGGGTGTGGCCTGTAATAAGAGCAATAAATGAAAACATAGACCCTTTAACTAATCAGTAATTAACTCCAAATAGTTTTAATTAATTAAAAACAAAAATAAATTTTCTATATTTTTCTAACAAAGTTAATCGACCCAGCAATGTACTGCAGACATTATGTGTCCAGTCGAACATTTGACATTGACATTTAGGTACTATCGGTTTCGCGTATTATTGAATCTAAATGAATCAGTATTGCTTTTTAAACTTACCTATCTACTTATTGATTACTTTGTCACTTTTTTCAACATTACGTAACAGATCACAATCTCAATTATCGGTGTGAACTGACGAAATAACTAAATTAGTAAAACGCCATAAAGTGACTTCAAAACAATTTATTAAGTAAACGGTTACAACAAAAATAGTGCACTAATCACATATCTCACCGGGTGAACTCTTAACCACTCAACTTGCACTTAAATTAATTGAATTTGTAGACATAGGCACGACTACGATGATGTCGACGATACGATCTGCTTCTTTATTTGACTCCACTCTGACACGACATAACACGTACTGAGAACAGGATCTTGTCGAAACTAAGTAAGAATTTCACTGTTAATCTGGTTGGAAGTGAAAACCCACAGGTCACAGTCAGAACTGCATTTGGTATACGTTGCTTTGAGATGACAACAATAGTGCTCGGTTCTATTATCAACTCAGATAATATTCGTTGACAAGTCGTTTACACAATGATTGGCTTACTTTTCTTATTAATTATGTGCTTCGTGTGCATCGCAATTCGCAATTTTATAATTTATTTTATTATTTTTGGTAATGTTTTGATATAACAACTTGACGTGAATTGTCATTATGTTGTAATAGTAGAGAAAGTGACTTCACATAAAAAAGTTCGCATTTACAACTGCATGGTCTATGGCTTCGAATGCAAAGATACCACTACTAAATAGTGCACTAAAGAGTAAAACCAAAAACGGTCTTCGTGAGATGACTCCTGTCAGAATTGTGTCCCTTTCTATTGAAATGACCATGGCCAAACAAAACACGGGACAAATGGCTTATAAAACGATTGTGTAAGTATCCGGGGGCTTAGCATATCTTGTGTGTGACTGAAACACTCAGCTTTCTCGTGGCTACCCGTCCCTATTGGACTATATTACAGATACAGATACAGATTTTTATTGGTAAAAACACATTTTACAAGTCATTTATACATTTCACAATACATTGTATAAAAATATTAAAAATACACAATATGTACAGTTAACTACACTAGGTGTGTACAATGAAGTAACTTATATTATTATACGGTGTAGGGTCAACGATCTTATTTAATTTTTCTTTGTGAAGTCATCAATGCTGTAGTACGCCTTTTCTATAAGCAACAGCTTAAGTTTACTTTTAAATATTTTATCAGAGCCACTCGAATCAATTATGTCAGAGGGCACTGAGTTGTAAATAGTTGGTCCCATGACCATTAAAAAGAGATTATTGATTAAAAAGAGACGAAAAAAGAAAAGGACAGGCCGAGTGATGTTGTCATTGTCAAACAGAAGGTACAGTCGCGAACCGGGATTGTTGAGTCACTTGTTACAGTTCGTTAATTAGTCGGTACACAGTACTGATCGGGATCGATTCGTTATTAACGACTTTTGCCGAAATCTGTTCATCAATGACGTAGACGTTACTATGGTTAAATAACAACAAAACTCAGTTAGCCAATGGTCGAGTCCGCGAATTCCACGGATGCTGATGTTGCTGTGGTTACATTACAACAAAGCTTGATTCGTTATCAACGACTTTTACCGAACTATGTTCAACAACGATGCGGACGTTGCTATGGTTACATTATAACAAAACTCGGATGGCCAATGACCGATCCCGCGAGTTACACGGATGCTGACGTCGCTATGGCTACTTCATAACAAAGCCTGATTAACCAATGACCGATCACGGTTTTACCGGAAACTGATGTTTTTATGGTTACCTTATAACTGTCCTGTCTTAGGTAAAGCAAAGCGACTGCTATAAATATGCCATGTGCGGCTTAGCAAATCTTGTGTTACACAGCAACTGGCAGATACCCACCTCTTTTCGATTGTAATGATTAAAAAGTTTTCTACCATTTCTTCTAGTCTAAAAGATTGTTTTAGGTATCCGACAAGACGTTAGACAAGGACACCCTAGCAGCAGTAAACTTCTCGCCAGGACCGTTCCTAGCTTATAAAGAAATATCTACTCTAGGACATAGTGTTGAAATAAGTCTCGTTTTTGCTAAATTATGTTTTTTGGTGCACAATCTAGTAGGTTTAACATATTTGTTGGAATTCAAATAAAAATCAAAACCTCTAACAGTACAAAACAGTCGTTGGTGGGTCTAGCACATCTTGTGTTTGATAGTCACTCACGGCCTTCTCGCGGCTTTTTTAATCAATACAATCAAAACGAGACGAGTAGCCGCGACAATTTCACGAGCGGCAATCAAACCCAAGACGTGCTAGGTTCGCTGTCTTTTTCAAGGTGTCATTGTAAACTTCCGATGATAAAGTAAAAACCTCTTTGGGCATCTTTTTGGAGAATTTTAAAACAAACTTGTCAAAATAAACGTGTTCTCACGCGATTAGTAGTTCTTTATACCTGAGCTTAAGAACTAGTTTCGATTGAGTAGATTATGAAACTTCGCCTCGGTACCAAGAAACCACCTTGTACCAAGACATCTAACGATCGTTAACGACAATTCTCTATCTTAGTTCTCCTTGACTTCAGTAGTGCTTTCAACACTGTTAACTTCGACCTACTTCTCAGTATACTCCGGACTCTAAATTTTTCTGAAACGACTCTGTCTTGGTTCCGCAACTACCTTATTGGTAGGCGTCAGCGTGTGAGGGTTGACGACCAGTTCTCGGACTGGTGTGAACTCTCCGCTGGCGTGCCGCAGGGTGTTGTCCTTTCTCCGCTTCTATTCTCAATTTTTATTAATGGTATCACCAGGTCACTTAATTCGTCTTATCACTTATATGCGGATGACCTGCAGATTTATTCAGCGCTAGTATTGAAAATTTTACTAGTTTAGTTAACGACATAAATGGGGATTTAGAATTAATTCGTTGTTGGGCCCGTAATTATGGATTGAAAGTGAATGCGAAGAAATCGCAAGCAATTGTTATTGGTAGTCCTTACTATATAACTAAGCTCTCAGACATGACGGTTCCGGACATTTATTTTGGTGAGACACCTATCCCATTCTCATCGACTGTGCGAAATCTGGGTATTACCATGGATCAGACGCTTTCCTGGACACCCCATGTGGCGGAAATTAGCCGAAAGGTGTTTGCATCTCTTCATTTTTTGAGACGTCTACAAAACTTTCTCCCATTTCAAACGAAAATTACCCTTGCGCAGTCTCTCTTGCTCCCACTGCTAGATTATGGAGATATTGCTTTCCTGGACCTGAGGGAGGAGCTGCTCGATAAGCTCGAACGTTTGCAGAATGTGTGCATCAGATATATTTTTGGCTTACGTAAATACGATCATGTTTCTCAATTTCGTTCTCAACTTGGGTGGCTTCCGATCCGCCGTCGCAGAGATGTACATGTCCTGTCCTTGCTTTTTAACGTACTTTTCAATCCTTCTTCGCCTCCTTACCTTTCTGAAAGATTTCTCTATTTAGCTGATGTCAGTAATCACCGTTTACGTTCAAGTGCTAACCTCACTCTTGCTTTACCGTATAATAAGTCTCGAACTTACTCTAGATCTTTTTTGGTGCGTGCTGTGAAATTATGGAATGGGTTGCCGCTGTCCCTCAGACAGGCTCAGTCTGTAACGTCACTCAAGAACGGTCTGAAGAAGTTGTGGCTCTCCGACAGTTTGTGAAATGGTTGAGTATTTTATTTTATTTATAGATATGTAGTATATGTATTTTACATTATAACTATATGTGTAGTTTATGTACGAATTAAGCATAGTAGGTAATATAGTCAGCCTCCATAGCCTAGTTGGTAGTGACCCTGCCTACGAAGCTGGAGGTTTCGGGTTCGAATCCCGGCAAGGGCATTATTTGTGTATTTATTTATCACAAATATTTGTTCCTTAGTCATGGTTGTCTATGTATTTAAGTATATATATGTATCTATCTACGATATATATCGTCGCCTGGTACCCACAACACAAGCCTTAATTGAGCTTACCGTAGGACTAGGTTGATTTGTGTAAGATGTCCCAAGATATTTATTTATTTATTTATTATTTATAGTATATTTACAGTAGTCATTCAAATCACGCACTGTACACGTTTGTTTGTCTATCTCTTGTTTCATATAGTTCTCTCTTTTGCTCAAAGGTTAACTGGAAGAGATCCCTTACAGGGATAAGTTCGCCCTTGTGCCTTTTTTAACCTGTTTTATGTGTGTGCAATAAAGAATTTACATACATACATACATACAATTTAACGATGGTTAAATACATTGATTATGTATTGCAACTTTGAAGTGCTATATCTCAGAGTTGGTTAACTTTGAAGCATTATGATAAGGTCTAGGTAATTGCGTATAGTCCAAAGATTCATCGCTTAAATTTAAAGCTCCTATTATTGGCCACACCCTGTATATATAACTATACCTCTCTCTTTCACGCACAGCGCACGGCATCACCGCACACACAGATAAAATATAGGGAAGATTCCGTGTATTAAGACATACCTGAACAAACTATTGTCATCCTTTACCATCTCAGTATGTATTCCATAAGGAAAAAGAGACAAACAAGGTAGTTCTACTCGGTCGTGAATTATATCACCGACTCCATTTTCTTAATTTTTCTTGAACAATGCTACCAACCTGACTAGATAAAATGTCATTACTATTAGTGTTGTCCAGTCTTCATCGTATGCTTTTATCGGCAATAATAATATTTTTACCAAATTAGGTAGCGATGAACAGTGCGAATAAACCTTATTTCCTACCCAGAATCACGATCTTCTGCGATCCTTAATATGTCATGATTTCTAAATCTACACTTTAGGATAAAAATAAAATCACAAAATTAATGAAATATTTTCTTTAATTAAAATGTCAAATGTCATAAGAAGTGTTCTGTCTAAAACGTATGCCACTAGTTGGCGCCACTTAGCGGTAAGGTCCCGCTAAGAAACACAATTACCTAGCCTCAAAGAACAACTAACTAGAAGGTCATTTTATTTTTTTACATAATTTTATTAACTTGTACAAATCATTTAAACACGAAACTATAGGCGCTCTGAGAATTTAGACAAGTTTCTGGACCTGACGCCTCAGTGCTGCCGCCCTGATGAACGGCATTTCAGAAAACCCTCATTATAACATGTTTTACGGAACTTATCATCCCTTAAAGCATACCTAACAATTTTCGTATGATGGCTTCTTTATAATTAATCAGTCTACACAAGTATCACATGAGTGTCATTATTAAACTAAACTTACTTTACTTTCTGGTTGACATGACATTGGATGATTACCAAATATGGTGGGTACTACGTCAGAATGTAATCACTTATGGGTACGCCCTTGCCTGAAACAACAGCTTAAAAATGTGCGGAGCATATTTTTGAATACTTTTTAGGGCACCAGTCGTCTGCCTTTTTGATATTTTTGACCCATATTAGCCTTTGTTCAGTGTCCTGTGGAAACCTGTTGGAAATTAAAAACATCGATTCATTTTCTGAGTTGGCTATCAATAGATTTATCGATATCACGATCGATCGCTTAAGTACAACACTATGCAATACAAATATTTGAATCCCACTATTTATAATTACATTACGAATGCAAATACGAATGGTTAATTCACAAAGCTACACACATGTATCCGGCAACAAATATTGAATAAGATTTTCAGTTACTTTTACCTTAATAAGGTTCGAAATTTTAAAATTCAAGTCAAAACTAAATTACCGGTGAAACGTAATGTCTTTATTTTGTTCATTCAGGTAACCCTGGCGGTTTTTACACCATGGAACCACACAAGTCATCACTTTTATCACATTCCGTGCACTTATCGAACAGAAATATACATGAAAAGCTTTATTTTAATCACTTTTACTATTTGCGGTTTAGGTGCACTAGTATAGCCAAACAAAGATCGTTGACAGGCATTGCTGGCGTCACCCACAGATATAATAGACTCGGTCTATTAAATTAATAAGTCTATGACCGCACACGTATCGTAGGCACATGCGCGGGAAGGCGGGATTTAAAAAATATTCGTTTTAAGATTGTAGCTGTCAATGTCGATTGCTCGTAAAGCACTTAATATATTTCAAATATTTTATTTTAATTTTGCGTGTTAATAAACATATTATCTAAGAAATAGATCATCGTGGCTGTACGTTTTCATTGAAACGTCTTATAAGCAAAATAAAATAATAACAGTGAAAAAAAAATAGATGCAACTGTGTCACCGCGGAGAAAAGTTACTAAGACGTTTATATCTTTATTTTGGTCCAATGACCAAATTTTCGAATTGCGCAAGATTTTGTAAGTTATATTTTTTATCAAATAAGGAAAAAAAAATTAAGGTATAGTTTTTTTTGTATAAGCTTTACGAAAAAACTGGGGATTTTTTTTTCCTTAATTATAAATCATCTGAAACAATAGAATGAATGCATAATCTCGAGGGTAGAAATTATTGAACGTGCTGTTCCAATTATTGACCTTCAAGTCCTCGACTGGATGAGAAGCTCTCGCGCGGCACTGGGGATTATTGCATGGTGTGAATCTGTATACCCTAAATATTCATTAGAAAAAGCTTCCGAAACTGTAGGATTTAATGTGACCAAAAACTTTTCTTCCCCCGACTATATAAATTTCAAATTCTTTTTTTTTCATATGGATGTCGATAGAATAGTCGTTATTTTATTTTTAGTTCATTTTTACTCCCGTCGTCCGGGCTTTATCTATAATGGATATCTTCAATCTAACTTTTGATAGATTGAATTGAATCTTTTGGAGGCCAAGACGGGAATCAAGCCGAATTCGTAGCCTTGACGGCTAGCTGTTTGACCTAGGTTACTTGATCTGAATCTAATTCGGCAAACTTGAGTAAGTTTCTGCAATCTTAAAAAGGTTAAGTCCCTTTCGAAAGTATAATTTACGTACACGCTTTATCAAAAACAATGCCCGTTGGTTCCGGTTAATTGCAAACTCAATAATATGCTGATTAGGAAAAAGTAGCAGAAAAAATACATTTGCGTTGAAGGCATTGGCGTTGAGCTTATTTGACGAGAGGGCACACACATGCGATCAACGCCATAGGTGTGTTTGCACGATCGAACGCATGCCACTAACGCTGCCAGAAACGCACAAAACAACCGCAAACTTTTGTAAGCGTAAACACGTCATAACCTCATAAAATAAATTGTCTTTAAATCGTTGGCTCGTAACCGTCACACAGAGTTATTTGGATAATATTTCCATATAATTTAGCTTTAGGATCGAATTCATAAAGGAGTTAACAAATTTGCAGTGGTGATTCGTTACACTTTGTGTTTAATAACGGCATTTATCTCATCTTATCTTATTGGTGAAGCCCTCACCGACACGCTTCGACCCATTGGGGTCTTTTGTGTAATTGCCCCCTGTTTCGCCTACCCCAGGGATTGTTCTATCAACTCAATATGTTTTAGCGGACCCTAGCGAGCGGTAGCGTTTTGACCTCCTTCGGTTCCAGATAGCCGGATCTGAAGTCTTTCATCCTTTGTCTGGCGAGGGCATGACATTCGTACATCAAGTGTTTCATTTTCTCCTCTTCCTCGCCACACATTCTACAGAGTTTTGACCCCAAAGTGTCCCGTAAATACCCCTGTTATGAGTTTGAGTTGTCTGTTGCTATATTTCCAAAGCTTTTTGCTCCAGCCAATTTGAATGGTCCACGGAAAGAACATGTCTAGTCAATTCAAATTACGGAACTAAAAACCACCTTACTTTTAACAGAATAAGGTGTGAATTTACCCTGATATTTTTAAGTACTGGACATGTTTTTTCCGTGGACCCTTCATTTATTTTTCATTGTTTAGAAATAAAGTAGAACCCGCTTAGTCCGATCACGTTTAATATGCCATTTAATGGCAGTCTCTGCAATTTTAGGTATGTTTTCCTATTTTTTTACGGGGTTACACTGTAGTCTTATTCTTGGTCCATTCAGCCTTTGTTGTCTTCTACTTTGTTACATTCTAATCTAAAAATACAAATTTCCTGACGTAAGCTGCTATTTCCTTGACTAAATATAGGTATTAAACAATACCATTGTCAATAATCGTCATCATCATCATCAGCCTATGATAGTCTGCTGCTAGACGTAGGCCTCTCCTATTAACTATACGTACCTTTAGACGCATTATATAGAAGGTAAATGCCCATAATCGCCACGCTGGGCAAGCGGATTGGCGATCGCAGTAATGTGTTCACTATGATGACGCTGCTGCCCATCATCAATCTTTTATCAAATAATCGTCAGTGACACTTCAATCCCTTAGTCGACTCTTATGACGCTCGCAGGAGGAGTTGGGGTGGTGACAAATGTACCTTACTGCCGTCACCACACGGCACCATTGTCAATAATAAAAAGTTTTTTAAATTATTACGAGAGAGTTCTCGTCATGCCACGTCACATATGCCCTTCCTCCTGCAGGATAAGCACCAATTAAGTGGTAACCCTATCTTATCTTATTTGCGGGGCACTTACGGATACACTTCGACCCATTGGGATCTTTTGTGTAATTGCCCCCTGTTTCGCCTACCCCACAGGGATTGTTCTATCAACTCAATATGTTTGAGGATGGACCCTAGCGGTAACCCTATAAAACATGTCAGTGAAGTGTGGTCCTCACCTGCGTGCTGCGAGGAGTCGCTGGACACGCTGTCCCTCAGCCCAGCGCTGCGCAGGATCAGCCCAGCCTTGGGGTACGCGCTCCGCTCGCTCTTCGATGTATCAGCTGTCGACAAAACAAACATAAATAAATATCTTGGGACATCTTACACAAATCGACCTAGTCTCACTGCACTGTAATAACATACATAAAATATATAGACAGCCACGGCAAGGAACAAATATTTGTGATAAATAAATACACAAATAATGCCCTCGCCGGGATTCCAAACCGGAATCTCCAGCTTCGTGACAAAACAAACATGATAGAAATGAGGGGAATATTCACTGCCTGTAGCGAACTTATTATCAACTCTCCGGATCCAAATACTTTGGACCTCCCGGCCCGTGGAAATGCACGGTGACCATGATCCAAAAGTCTCATCAGCACTGGGTTTTCCATTACTCCTCCCTTTAACATTGTTTCTTTCGTTCACTGATATTTTTCCTGACTACAAAATATAGTAACTGAATATAAAATGATTTTAAATAACATTTTTCAAAGAGCTTTTAACCAACTACGCGCAATTCGGTAAGTTTTAATGTATTTATGTATCACAAGACTCTTATCATGCCGCTGTACACTAAGAAACATTGAGACAAATGATTGTTGAATAGAAAGACAGAAAGTTGATTACACAATCAGTAACACACGCGATGATACGTGCGTTTGGGCTCCGTGTGTTGCGACGATCGCTCGCTGACACGGCATCTTCGTAACACCCATATTAATTCAATTCGTTATAACATAGGATTTGAAACTTTTTGTGAGGCCGAACCCTAAAGCAGGGCCATTTCTTTCAAATGCCTAGTGTTGTGAATTTACGTTTCTATTATGATGAAGCCCAAAGACTGGATTGTGTGATAGTGTAATCGACTATGTTAGCTTAAAGTCTTATACAGTGCGACACCAATTTTATTTCATAATTTTGACATTGTGTGTAGGTATACCTATGTCAACCTGAAAATATACTAGATATACTTGATTAAAAAATTGTTTAATTTAGACTTGTCCTAATAAGACAATACTCACATGCACTCTTAATGTACTTCTCCGTGAGCGATTTGACAGAGCTCTGCCGCACCGTCTTTCTGTCTTCCCTCCTCTCCGTCTTCCTCTCTGTCCTCTCCACTCTCTCCCCACTCCTGTCCACTCTCCGGTCCGTCTTCTCCATCTTCTCTCGAGTCCGGTCTTTTCCTTCCCTCTCTGTGACGTCGGTAATGCGGACTCTCGTGTCGGACTCGCGTCGATCGCTGTGGGTGAACTGTTCTAAGGTAGCTCGGTCTTCTTTCTGTAAAGGGAAATGAAAAGGTTAGGAATGAAAAGGTTAGGTATCTGTGTTTTTATTATTCCGTGTGTATTTTAATGACTATTATTTATTTATGGGTCATCATCATCATCAGTCTATGATAGCCCACGTCCAGCTGTATGTAGGCCTCTCCTATTAACTATGCGTATAGACGCAATAGGAGGTAAATACCCAAAATTGCCACGCTGAGCAAGCGGATTAGCGATCGCAGTAATGTGTCCACTATGATGACGCTGCTGCCCATCATCATTCTTTTATCAGATAATGGTTCGCAAACATTTCAATCCCTTAGTCGACTTTTACGACACCCGAAGGAGGAGATGGGGTGGTGACAAATGTATTCTTACTGCCGTCACCACACGGCCAATTTATGGGTAACATAATTAAAAGCAACAGTATCGATTTAGCGGTGTTCACTCATAATTTAATGATTTACAGAAAATACTCTAGCATTTTCCGTACGCCTAATGCGTAACGCCTTCGTAATCTGGTCCGTAACGCTGTTATCTGACCATAATAAGCAATTAAGCCGTTTAACCTGGCACGTTATACGTGCCCACGGTTAAATTAAAAACCTGGTTGTCATACAGTACGCACAGTTCTCGTATCAGCCCCAAATCTCTTTGTTGTAATTACCCAACCCATGAAATAGCACATAAAGTCCATTCATCCTTAGTTGTCTCATTTAGTAAACAACTTTCTAACCTAAAAGTACACGTTTAATGTTGTAAACTGCCATATTTGCCTATACCAAAATACCTGAGTCCGTATTTGTCCAGTCCGTTCGTAGTAATTAGTAAATTGTTTAATTTTTAATCAAGGAAACAGCAGTTTACAACAGAAAACGTGTACTTTTAGGTTAAAAAGTTATTTACTAGATAAGACAACTAAGAATGAATGGACCGTACTATACCTATTACTTATACACAGCCATCAGCCGTGTGGTGACGGTAGTAAGAATACATTTGTTACCACCCCAACTTTCCCCGTTGTAAGAGTCGACTAAGGGATTGAAGTGTCACTGACCATTTATATACCGAAGTTTGATGATGGGCAGCAGCATAGTGGGCACACTACTGCAATCGCCAGCCCGCTTCAGCATGGCGATTATGGGCATTGACCTCCAAATATAAGCTAAGGAGCCGTTGTCCAGGAGCGGACTAATATAGGCTGATGTGTGTGTGTGTGTCGGTGTGTGTGTGTGTGTTTGTCTCACCGTATGAGCCTCGTTATACGTCGCTCCCGTGTCTCCTCCGAACTTCTTCGTGGTAGTTATAGCAGCCAGACCATGGAGCCTCGAAGGTGGTTCTCCCTGGGCTCGCAGCAGGGTCTCCAGCGCTGCAGGGTCGGAGGCGTAGGCTGTCACGCTGATCTCTCCCTCAGGAGCACCTCCGTTGCGGGAGTGGAACTCTTGGCGGACCACCGTGCCTTTCACTGCAAAGGCATGTAAGTTAGATAAACCGGCACCAGTGGCGTACAAGAAGAGAGGACCATGGTCAGCAGTGGGCGAATAACGGCTGAATATGATGATGATGATGATTAGATAAATCCTTGGGTTAAATCCACAAGAATGTAATAGCAAGTACCAATTTGTGTATTTTTTAAATTTATTAACCCTTTAATGGATATTGGCAACATATTTGCCGTCAAATAAAAAACAAAACCAAATCAGTTTAGAAACTCGTAAGGTTCGAAATTGATAGCTTTAAAAGACCTGTCAATTGGTCAAAGAGTTAAAGTTAAGTCTCCATATGGGTACGACTCCACGGACGCGGAGCGGAGCGGAGCTGTGGGAGCTCGGCCAATGAGAGCGCATCACAGTGTTTCGAATTTGAAGAATGTAATTGGTCAATTTTGCACATCTCCGCTCCGCTCCGCGTCACAGGAGCCGCACCGCTCCCTATATCTGGCCTAGCCCTATAGGTACTTAGATATGTGATCATTTAAATCTACGGAATTAATATAGAAACATCCGAAATAATTGGTACCTAGCTGTTGTTACAGTCTTGTGGATGTACCCCTTGTTTGTTTACCTTTCCGTCCAAAAATATCATACACAAATTGAATGGGACTAGTAGGTAAGTACAAAGTGATCAAAAAATTACTGCGTTACTGTGAGATTTTGAGGTACAAAGTAGGCCTCTAAAAGAAAGTTTAGGACGTTTGCAAGCAAAAAATCATAAAAAAGGAGAAAATGGGTACGTAAAACTACTATCCTTATCTGAACTATCAAGTACTATCAACTAATTTCGAAAAAAATATATTCTAGAGGACCTACTCAGTGCTTCAACTTAAGTGCAAACGGGAATGCAGTTTTTGACCACCTTTTATATATCGTCACTAAGTCGAAGTCTTAATGGTGATTCACTTTAGACCGTACCGGGCACCGACTATAGGTTGTCCAACACTTCGCTTTTTATACCTCTTTTTATGTAACCGAGACTACGCTAAAAATCTTTAATTATAAGATTAAGGTCTAGGTTATAAGGTAAAAAAATTAAGTAATATTGACTGAAATAAATTGCTTAAATTTTTTTTTTTGAAAGCGTGACATCTGATAAAGTCGAAGTGTCATATGAAACGGCCTAAAACAGAGACGTTTTGTGTTAACGAATACACACAAAATTTTACTTTAACATCGAAAATGTATTTTTATTATTCTTATAGGGACGATTATAAAATTTTACTGTGTAGGTAACTATAGTTCGTCAAACAGACAAACAAGTTTTACTTGATCCTACACTACCGTACTGTTTAGTACATTCGAAGACACTTAGGTACAAAATATGCGTTCATCTTATCTTAGCGGATAAGATTTCCGGAGAAATACTTCCATGTGTCATCGGCGAGGTATTTCCCCTACACAGGAAACAACAATTCGACACGGAGATTTAGGTACTTATACTGTTAGGTATTTTTTATAGTGTCGATTTTGTTATAAATACTCTAGATTTTGGACGTGATTAAGTTTATCGCGAGTCAGCTTGTAAAATTTTTAAAAGTATGTTTAGTATATCTCCTATACAATATAAATGATGGTACAGGCAATTGCATAAACTCGTGTCATGATAGAAGATCAGCATAGGACTGTAATTACAGGTTCTTTGTGATCTTTGCTTTTGTTTCTGTTTCGTTTAAGTATGTGTGTCTCTCTGGCGTTTAAAGTACTTAAAATAATATCGTTTCAATTAAATACCTTACGTTCTATTCGTTTTCTTTTTAAATCTTGTAATAAATATATTTATTGCCATATTCTTATTATTCTGTAATTACATGTAACTATGTATTGGGACTTGAGTGCGACCACTTATGGAAGAAGAAATGAATAATGTTTTTTTTAGTAGGTATGTACCTAATCAAGGACCCAACTTTTGGTGATATTTATTAATTTTAATTAATCCTACTTGGAAACACTAGCATAAATCAATTGAGATTATAAAAAAATAAGTAGCCAAGTTTTGTAAGAGATATCCACAACGAACTAAACAAAATACAATTTAAAACACACGAAATGGAAGTCAAGAAGAATTCCCCTTTTTTTAATAACAGAAGTTAAATACCGATGAGTCTGATACCGATAAAGTTTTTATCTGATTGAGACAGGATTTAAAAACAAACACTACTTTTAAATTCAAACGCCGTTAAATTCTAAATAACAAGTAAACAAATATTATAATGAATATAACGCCTTATAATCTAATCAAGCACTTATTAAAAATAATAAAAACTTTAACGATATAATAAACTAAAACCAACCAACACTAAAACACTCCTATACGGCAAAACGGTACAGCATAGCACACTCAACTATGCGTGACAATAAATAATACACCAGCTACCAGTGAAAGACAGACCTGCGGTACGTCCACAGAATAACTAAACAGTAGCCACCACAATACGACGGAACTACGTTCACAAACGGAGGTGTCGACCCGAATGGCGGCCTGAAACATGGGCAGTGAAAGTGTTTCAGAAATTCGCAGCCGAATCTATGCAATGGATGCTGTAATCTTTAGTTTATTGTGCTCGTAAAATAAAAGGTTTAAAAGCGTGCAGTGGAGACGTGACTTATCGACAATGCAACCGTTCATTCAGTTTGTTTAAGGCCAGTCGAAGAATCGCTCTCATAATTATTGTGTTTATAGTATTGACACTTTAAGTTATAAGTAATCGTCATTTTGTCTTTGGTTACCGCGACAAAACTATGGAAACGGAATATATCGCGTATTATAATAAAAATATACAGGGTGCAGAGGTATTTGTAACTCTATAAACAAGTTATTTAAAAATGGATAAGTTTTTTTTTTTTTTTTTTTAGGGTTTATTTTTGGATTATTAAGACTAATTAAGTCAATAATCTAATATTTACTTCGGTTACCGCGAGGATTCCACATGAAATAAAACTATAGTTAATGTACGCGAGTTTATCCCTTTTCAAAGTTTTATTTCATAAATAATCTAAGTTGCCTCTTCAAATGGAAGAACGTCAATTTTGTTATTTAACGTTTTAAATTGCTTAAATAGCCATTATCATTTCTTAAAATCACCTTAAAAATTAAAAAAAAGACACAAAATATACAAAAATTGTAATTATGATAAGTGCAATAAATATTGGGTATTTTACGCGGCACTTTATTAGGAGATCATGTTGTGCTGGCAAGTGTCATTCGGACTGGTAAAGATAAAGGCAGTTGAATAAATATGTGCGATGAGTGATCGTGAATCGAGCTGTTATTAAGGTTACAAACATTGTCACTCGTGAATTAATGAGGTCACGCATGTGTATTGACATGTTACGTGGTCGCTAATTATTTACTTTTGGTTTTGTACCGTTTGTTTTGTTTTTCGAGGTATTAAATGAGAATGAAATAGGGTGTATTGTTGTACTCATAAATACATTTTATAGGTAAGCTGCATGCGTTATTTATAAATTTTATGTATTTTCTTTTCTACGTTTTTTTATACTTTTTTATAAAAGGAGCTATTTTATTTTATGGCATTTCTTTCTTCTATCGGAAGCATATGCAACGATAATTCTAGTCAAAGGGACAGTATCTGGCGCAGAACGGATTATTCTAATGTAAGTTCTTGTAGTGATAGGAATTTTGGGTGCAAATTTTAACAAAACTTGTTAACTGGGCAAGAATGATCCATACATATACATATGTATTTACACACCCAAACATTGTACAGTCAAAGACAAAAAAAGGCGTATATAAAAATGTTCAAAAATATGTCCCAGTGCACTCTAATTCTGTGTAAGAAGAACGTCGTAACATATTTATGAGCGGATTCTTTCGATACTTATTTTTGCACTTGACTCTAACTTCAAGATTCCGATATAGGCAATAAAATTGGGTCTAGATTTTTCCATAATATTCGTATTTTTCTTGGCTAAAGGGTTCCTATAGTCACTTTTTAAAGTTTTGCACCCATAGTTCCGATCACTACAGTTATCTCTATACAACGGCGAATATAAACAGTCATGCTCACCTTGGTAATTTGAGCCACCATTTCTTAGCGCCTTGATGCCAAAGAGCGGCCGGCCGTCGGCGTCCAGCGGCCCGATGCCATAACTCGACGTGATCACATCCAGGGGCTTCGCTATCGCCTTGGACGGGCTCGGAGCCCTGCGCACCTTCTCAGTCTCCATCCTCTTGGTACTAAACGTCCTCGTCTCCGATGTAGTCTTCTTCAGATTCCGATTCGTCACCCAAGATGGCTTGTCGTCCTTCGGCTTCTTGTCAACTTCAATAGTTGTTTTGATGATTGTTTCCTTTTTCGTGGTTTCCCTCGGTATCTTCAATTCGGGACTCGGCGATCGCTGATGCATCCTTTCCACTGGGCTTGGTGATTTGCGCTTCTCTGGGGATGGAGATCTTTTGCCGTTCATGTGTGTCTCGATGGTATCGTTGGATGACTTGCGCTCGTATTTTGTTGTTGTAACCTGCTTACTTTCATATTTTTGAGAATGATGCATTAGGTTTTTCTGGTTTTCTTGTTCAACTGTCCTTTTGTTGCTTGTCTCAGTGAACTTTAACTTGTCATTCTCATTGAGACCCACCTTTTTCATGTACGCTGAGGCATACTCATTGAAGCGGTTACCCTTAGGTTTGGAAGCTGTTTTACTCGGAGACAGAGGACGCGTCTTTTTGTCTGGACTGTGTTGGCGAACAGGGCTCCTGGTCTTTACGGGTGTGGATTTAGGAGCCGGCTTCTCAGGGCTGTGGGGCCTCTGGTTCTTGTCCTGTAAGATCTTCACAGGTTCTTTAGCGTGCCCATTAAGAATAGGCTTCGTATGTTCCTTGGTATGATTGCGGTCAGGAGATACTGTTTTTTGTGTCGCCGTTTTTATGTGGCGTTCTGGAGAGACGTTCTTAATTGGTGTTGATTTGGGCTTTCGCTCAGGAGATCTCACCCTCTGCAGTTCTGGAGTTTTGTTCGTCACGTGACGTTCAGGCGAAGCCGGTCTCAAGCGCTGTTCAGGAGATTTCGGCTTATATTGCCGTTCAGGAGATCTATTCTTGGGTGTACTCACAAAAGTATGCTTCGTAGTTTTACTATAGGTGTTAGAGTCAGTTACGTGCTCGCTCTCCATCCTCTTCTTAGCGACTCTTATTTGAGCTCTAATACGTCGCCTCTGCTCGTAACCCACGACCTTTTCCAACTGAAAGGGATAAAGTTAGTGTAAGAATAGGCTGGCAACGGATAAACAAATTAAAATGAGAATCATGCATACGGCGTGCTTACTGACCATTTGTTCCAACAGGTCGAGGTCGAAGATGTCTTCGATGCAGGGCTGGTGGTGGTCGAGGCTGGGCCGGCGCCGCTCGCTGCTCACGGTGCTGCGCTCGACGCTGGTGCGCCGTAGCTCCACACCAAACTTGCCACTTCCACGGCGACTGCTGACTTCCACCTCCTCCACTTTGGTCTCATCTCGAATCTGACTCGTCTTGGTAGGCCGCTGATAGCCCGGTACTTTCTCATGCGGCTTTTCCGCTTCCGTTTGATGGTGTTTTGGTGACTCGGGCCTTTGTGATGTTGGATGCCTGGATATAACTGTCCTCGTAGTTGTGGCAGTTTCAATTGTTTGTCGCATCGGTGACTTTGTGCGGGCGACTTGCGGCGAGTGGGGAGCGAGACGAGCTGGGCTGTCTCTCGGCTTCTCCTCTCGCACTTGACCAGGGCGTTGCGGCCGAGTTAGAGAGCCGCTTGTGGGGCGATCTGAGACATCCATATCGACAGGCACGTCAGGAGATTCGTTTACGTCGGTTGGGAAGCCGTCGTCAAGAGATGGATGAAGAACTATAGTTGAATCAGTTTTTGGTGATTTTTTAATCACACCTATATCTGTGAGCTTTGCGGTCTTTGCAGTTTTCGTATCAACAGTATCTTTCGTTTTCTGAGTTGTTGCAATATTCTCAAATAGCGCTTTAGCCTTCTTCACGGCCTCACTACTCCGTAATGTTGTTATTTTGACGGCAGGTATTCTTTCAACTGGTTTAACGTTTGGACTGGAATATTCCTTAGTTTTGGCATGCGATGAAGTAGTTTCTTTTGAGAAGGAGCCTTGTCTTTGATCTCGGGAATGTGATTGTTTTTCTGTTGAATCCTGCTTGGTGACAGTTTTAGTATCCTTGACCTCCGTCTCATCGTCGACGCTTTCAACAATTTTTCTCATAATTTCTTCGTGCTGTTCTTTGATCTTTCTTTCTTTGTCTTCCGATGTATGTGATTCATTCAAGAATTGTTCCGCTGTTTTGACAAATTTATTTACCTTGTCAGATACGCTCAGTAAGCAATCGTCACTCTTCAACGAATCATCAACGTTATTAAGGTCAGGTCGCTCAACTTTATGTGCTGGTTTTGTTTTCGGAGATTTCACATTTTCAGCAGACTCTACAAAGAGATGAGCTTTGTCATTGACACTTAGTTTTGTGTAATCATCTTGATAAACAGTATTTATATCGTATTCATCGGTGACACGTCGTGACGGACTCTTGTCTCTGACATCCCTTGGTCCTTTGGCAAACTTATTAACTTTTTCTGACACTGACAGTAAACATTCGTCAGATTTTAGATTCCCTTCGATAAAATCAGAATGGATTAGTTTTTCTGTATCCTTAAAATGTTTTGTTGCTTCTTTTGGTTTTGTCACAGTTTCAATTTTGTTTGTAAATTTGGAAACCTTGTCCGTAACACTCAATAAGCATTCATCTGCTTCGACTAAGTGATCATCTTGAGTTCTCTTCACAAACAATTCTTCATCTTCAGATATTTCAATAATGTCATCAACAAGCGACTCGGTCTCATGAATAGTGTGATGAGTTCTTCGCCGGAATTCG
Organism: Thaumatotibia leucotreta; assembly: GCA_025490895.1. Lineage (NCBI taxonomy): Eukaryota > Metazoa > Arthropoda > Insecta > Lepidoptera > Tortricidae > Thaumatotibia > Thaumatotibia leucotreta. The sequence goes on along the minus strand of JALPQI010030634.1, from coordinate 156,488 downwards.
TCATCTGGTTCACTAACTTCATCAGGAAGCCTTGGTGTCTGGACGTCATCCATAAAACTAACGGGGGTTGGGCATATGCGATCAGGAGAGTTCTCTCGCGATGATTTAGCCTGTTCGACATCGATAAGCACGTCATCGTCATCTGTTGACATGTTCAGCGCCGTTGCTGATTTGGGCTTCGGTGCAAGCTTCATTTGGGGTTCTTTGATCGTAGACTTTTGGCTCTTCGTCGTAACAGTTTGTCTAGACGTTTTAGATGACATGTCACTTACTTGGATTTCTGGTTTGGATTTCATTCTCTGCGGTGAAGGTTTTTTCGATTTTATGGCCATGTCGCTGGCAGTTCTAGTAACTTTAACATCAGTTTTTTTAGGACTGACGTTTTCTTTGTTGAGGTCATTTTTATGAGACGGGATTTTCTTAGTGTCGGGTTCAGGTACTCTCGTGGGCGACGGAATTATACGATGAATCTTCGTCGGAGATATTTTACCAGTATTATTTTGTTTTGTTACCCCAGTCTTAGATGAAATTACAGTCTCCGTTTTTATATTGATCGTGGTAGGCGTCGGTTTCCTAATCAATTGGGTAGGTGTGACCTTCCCACCTTTAGGAACTTGTGGTGATAGTGGTCGCTCAGTAGAACTCACGGGTTTCCTTGGAGATGTGCTTCTAGCTTTAAGTGGCGATTCTGGACTCTTTTCTACTTTCGGAGTGCTTGGTACTGAAGTCGGTTTCTTGGTAGGAGATACGTTTCGTGATGGAGGTTTTCCAGTGTCTTTTGGCCCTCTAGGTGACTGATCTTTCGATTTCTCAGAGATGTTTGTTTCGGTTTTATTGTGTGTTGTTTTATCTTTTGTGATGATTTGTTGTTTAGTAGTCTTTACTTCATCGATGACAGAATTACAAGTTTCCAAATTTTCGGTAGTTATATCAAGGTCGTGTAGACTGGTAGTAGTTTTTCCTGGGCTCTTTTCTCGACTTGGAGATCGTGAGTTACGATCCGGAGACAGTTTTCTGAGGGACTTTTGTACCCTATCTAATACCTCTTGTTCTCTTTCAGATGTAATAAAATCGGTGCTTGTCTCTGTTACTGAAGTTACTTTTTTGGTTGGCGATTTTGACTGTTGTGGTATTTTAGATGGAGAGCCAAACCTAGTAGGAGAATCAGCCATTCGTTCTGGAGATTTACGAATAGGGGACAATGATGACCTTGCAGACTGGAATTTATTTTCGAATGATTCTGAATCTACACGTTCTACGGTCTTTTTAACATCAGTTGTAAATGTTTTATCGACAGTCGAGCTACCGGAAATTATATCTTGTAGTTTTGTTGGGGAATTTTCCCTCGATGGCGTTTTAGACTGTCTCTGGCTAACAGGAGTTTTTTCACGACGTATTTGAGTCGTTTTGGTCAAGTCGTCTTTTTCTTGCACAATGAAATCAGTCACTTTTTTCTTAGTATCTGTTACATCCTGTCTGTAAGTATTTTCTCTCAAAGGGGAACTTTCCTTCGGCTCAGGGCTTCGACAAGGTGATACACTGGGAGAGCTTTGGTTCGATTCAGGTTCCTTTAGGTAAGACGTTCTGTCGGTGGTAACTGTTACTTTTGACGTCGTTTTATTGGTGTCTTCCATCATGCCTAGAATCTTGCGACATCTTTCTTCATAGGTCTCCCTTCTTTCAAAAGGCGGTTTGACCTTAGCCGGAGGGCTAGTATCGGTTTTATCTGGATTATCTTTCTTCACAGTTTTATGCGGTAGCGTACTTGTAGGCGATACGCTGAACGTTGATGGTGGTTTTTCAGTAGGTGATACTTGAGATATGCCAGTTGAAGGCTTCTTTAAAGAGCTTTTTCTAGGAAGTACTTCCTTAATCGGTGAAGTTTTCTTTTCGGGTGATGGCGATCGACAAGGAATCTTAGATGGAGATGTAGATCTTTCCAGAGGCAGATTTTCCGGCCGTTTATATGTAGTTGTGGTTTCGTCTGTTGTTACAGTTTCATAGTAGCTTTCGGTATCATCAAGATCGGTGACGATAGTCTGCTGCAGCGGTGGAGAACTAAAATACACGAATCCACTGACAGAAGTTGTAGGAGAGCTCTGGCCAGTAGATGGCTCTGGTTCTACCGTCTTCGGCTTCCTTGTGGGACTGGTTGATGGAGTGACAAGTTGACGCGGACGGTCTTTTACGGTTTTTTTATTTATCTCCTCTGTAGTTCTCTCGGTTGAGATAAAATCAGTAGTGTGTTTGTATTTGTTATCTTTAGAAGGGGATTTGGACGGAGAAACGCTGTCCCTAGGAGACTTTCTAGTCGGTGAAGTAGGCATTTCAGGAGATTTTCTTGAACTAGTAGTCTTTTCTCGACGGGTCATGGAATCATATTTGTCTTCTTTAGTTACCTTCGTAACATGTTTCACGTCGTCTACTTCTTCAGAACGGCGAGTTTTCTTCTCGTATGTCCCAAATTTAGATGGCGATGGCTCTCTTACTGGAGTTTTCCTTTGAGGAGTATCCTTATCGTCATTTCGTGTTACTTTTGATGTTTCTGTTTTATCAAATTGACTAGTTTTATTAATTGATTTGTCATGTTTTGTCAAAGAGTCATATTTAACATTTGTATTGCTTGTGGTGATTGTAGTTTCTTCCAAATCTTCGGAACGTCGTGTCTTTTTGTCGTACGTATCATATTTGGTAGGCGAAGGTTCTCTTACTGGAGTAGTTTTGTCGTACGTCCCATATTTGGTAGGAGATGGCTCTTTCCCTGGAGTAGATTTATCATTTGTGCCGTATTTAGAAGGCGACGGCTCCCTTATGGGAGTATTGCGTTTTTGCTGTGTTGAAGTATCTTTATCACTACGAATCTTTGTAGTTGTATCTATTTTGTAATCATCACTAGTAGTGGTATGAGTAGATACAAACTTGGTTTTGTCAACTTGGTCATGGAACTTTACGGGTCCCTTGGGAGGGGAAGGCGAGCGTGAGCCCTTACGCAGTGTGGAGCGGGATGGAGATTCAGGTCGGCAGTGGTCTGGGGTATCTTCCCCAGGAATTCTCCTAACCGGTGACGGGCTCTTTACATGTACCGGTTTATCCGAAGTACGTGAATAATCAATATTTGTTTTATCTGTACGCGTGTACATTTTGGTCTCCTCGTCAATGAACTTGTAGTGGTCTGCTTTAACACTGCTCGTAGTTCTGGTATGATCAAAAGGTTTACGCTCCGGATTTTGAGAAGGCGATTGCCTTGTAGGACTCGAGTCTGAAGTCGGTCTACTGGCTGTGGGTCTCATATAGCCTGGTTTCCTGTCTGGACTCACGCTTGTCCTGGAGGGTATCGTATCGTTTGGGGATTTCTCACAACTCGGCTGAGTTGATGAGTATGGTGTTTGGTAGCCTGGTTTCCGGTCGGGACTTTGACTGGGTCTCGAAGAGACGTCGCGAGGATAATCAAAAGGTGCATTTGGACTAGAATTAGTTTCGGAGGGTTTGGCCTTGGTTGGAGATCCTTCTCTATTTGAAGGTCTAGATGGACTAGTGTATCGGGGACCTTCATTAGGACTTGGACTAGATCTGTGACTCGGTTTTCTCTCAGGACTTATGCTAGGCCTGAACGTAGCATCTTGTGGTCGTTTTTCAGGGCTGGCACTCGGATTTTTGCGGTAACTATCTGTGGGCTTTCGGTCGGGACTGGCGCTATGTCTTGGGGATGTGTGTTGCGGTGGTTTACGGTCCGGACTAGTAAATCTGTTCGTCTTGGTCTCAGTGACGGAGTGAGTGGAGTGGGTGCTGGAGTATCTGTCAGACACGGTACGGGATGGTGAGTATCTGTCTACTTTGCTGGGGCTACCGCCACGGCTCGAAGGCTTCCTGTAGGTCTTGTCGGGGCTGACACTACTTCTCAGTGAGGAAGTGCTGGATTGGAAAGTCCTGCTACCTGGCGACGAAGCCCTGGTGGTAGGTCGCGAGGGAGATGGAGAGTCACCACGCAGCGTGCTAGCCCACGCTTGATGCGTCGGGCTCAAGTCTTGGCTGATCTTCTTCTGGGTGAATTCGGATTGATACGTCGTCTGGTATTGGTCAGAACTAACCTTCCTCTCAACAATTTCTTCTGTTTTCTTGTCTTTCGTAATATGATGTACTCTTTCTCCATTGGTTGTGATATCATCTACTTTTTTGTCATCAGTAACACGATGAGTGTCTCGGGAAGTATTAGTATCATATCTATCGGTTTTGTCAACATTTGTGTCTCGTGAAGTCAATATTTCACGTCGATCCGTTGTATCGACGTTCGTGTTAAAAGTACGCCGAGTATCTTGAGAAGTGACTTCGCGTCGATCCGTATTTTCAACATTATTCTCGTAATGCTGTTGATTTATTTTTTGTCGAGTCTCAACATGTTCGTTGTGAGTCGTTGTCATATTATCATTACGATTTTTTTTGTGGAAATCGTACTCGTCAATGTTTCTTTGAGAATCGACGATGTTCGTGATTCTGTTGTCAAAGTCTTCACTTGTTCTTCTTGAAGTTTCCTTCACGTCATGTTTGGAAGTGTAAGAGGACTTGTTTTCGCTCCTGGTTTGCGTTGAGGAGTGTTCGGACCGCGTGGTGGAGACGGCAGGAGCTCGGAACTCCCGACGAGTGCTGGTGACCCTTGTTCCATCAGGGAGTTCTCTCGTCTCCACTATCACCTTTGTGTTGCTGTCCGGATAGTCAATCTTCCTTGACACCAGTTCGCCGTCGTGACTCCTTAAATTCTGCTCGTAATCGTTTGTCCTTGTGATTTTTTTACTTTCAACGTTCTGTTGAGTCGAGTTATAGTCGTCGTTGGTAACATATGGCACTGATTCATGTTTCGTTGAGACCTGTTGGAATTTCGAAGAGGAGCTCGAAGTTTTGGTGGAGGAGAAGTGTGATCCGTCGTCAGTTTGCCGCACTACCTGCTCATGAGCGGCGGTGTTGGAGCTGCTCTCGTTTCTCTTCAGGCTCGAATGGTCGTCATGGTATTCCGTGACGGCCTGTCGATGCTGATCGACGGCCGCAAACTGTCCTTTCCCGCCGTCCACGTCATATCGTCCTTCTATGTTGGCGTTGATGGACTTGACGTGGGTGTGCCCGTCGTCTGTTTTTCTGTTTTCTGACTCCACGTTCCATCCGGCATTCGAGAGCTCCTTGAGATCTGTAAAGAGACGAAAAACTTTAGAACATGAAGGGGCTGTTGGCGGTCTGTCACCAGTTAACTAAGCATTAGTTGGTTACTGGTTAGGTTAGGTTGAGTCAACTACCTCACAGACTCCGCATTATGAAGCGTTTACAAAGACTTGCGGTCACCTCGTACATATATGCGCTCTTTGTTTGTGACTATACTGTAGTTGCATCTTACAAAAATATTCTAGTAGAATATTGCTTAAGTACACTTGACTTGAGACTAACCAATACTACTTTAGCCCCATTGGAATAAGGGTCACGAATGATCAGTAAATGTTTGGACTTTCCAGTGGTAACCGCAAGTCTTAGTAACCTGAGTAGCAAGCAGGGCGTGCGGCGTAACGTCCATTTGAAACAAATGCATGCGAGTGGCCTGACGCCGTTCAAATTCCTTGCACGCTGCAAGCCCCGCTGGTCGCGCCGCTCGACGCTCGGCTCTCAGGCCTTGACGCCCTTGTGCACCTTGGCCGGAGTAGAAGTCCTTGGGCGGAGAGCCGGCATCGCGGACCTCCTTGCTCTTGAGTGATTGGAAGCTCTGGTCGGCGAAAGACCGCCCGTGGCTCCGGGGCGCGCTGAACTCACAACCTGCAGAATCCATAACCTCTAGCTAGATCGCTACATACATATCTAGGCACACATTAAACACACACAGATAAAGTATACTTGAATGAAATAATAATTATGATCAAATGCAGATGTTGGTTGCAGGTTGAGCCGGTAGAAAATTAATAAGTGAAGGGTCCACGGAAAGAACATGCTTAGTCTTTCTAAACGTCAGGGCAAATTTGTATGTATTACAAGTAAGGTTGATTTTCCTTCTGAAATTTGAATTGACTAGACAATAGACATGTTATTTCCGTAGACCCTTCAAGTATAAATACAATAACGATATTCATGGCAAGCTCGGTAATATTAACTACATATCCTATTTGCAATGACAACGGATTATTTATCGTACTTAAATGTGAGAAAAAAGGAAGTTATGACAAGCCCACCTCTTGCCTTGCGACATTTCAACTCAGATTAATACAATGATACAGGCTCATATTCAGCAGCGAATATTTTCAGGAAAATATCATTAATCATCTAACACATTTCAAATTTGAACCAGTCTAAGAAGTTCAGAACCAAAGTAGCCATAATATTATATCGCTTATTCGTATGCATTTGACATTGACTTTGCATTAGTAGTACATTATGAATTTTTATTTATTTATATTCTAAACATTGCAGATGTCGGCTAGTACAGTCGCCATTAGATGTTATTTTAGTGTCGCCAGGGTGATCACAAACATCTGAGCAATTAGGCGTCTATTGTCACAGCGTTAAGGTGCATTTAGACCAAAAGAGCATTCGCTCATTCTATATAATTTACGAAATTCGTTCGTTATACAAAACATGATTCGTCGAAATTCGTTGGTTTCGTAGAGTAGAGATAGAATGAGCGATTGCTCGTTTGGTCTAAATGCACCTTTATACGGCAAGTTTAGATATTTTTGAGCACCGTAGCCGCTTCGATATATCAGAAGGCGACTGTTCAAAAAATAATATTGTGTCTAAAACGCAAGCAACTTTTCATACAGTTAATTTCTGCCCATATTATTATTTTTAAACTACGAACAAATAAACATGGAAGCCGCACGCCATATTAAAATGCCTTTTAATAACGGTCCTGAATTTTAGTTGACAGGTGTCACCCCCTCTTCAATGCATCACGGCAATTAATTTGAATATCAATCTATAAAAATTTAAACCGTCATTTAAAAATTGTTGTGATTGGTCCGTCAAAGTTTTGATTGGCTATATTCTAAAAACATTAGTCAAAGATGTTGCGCCGAAATATGCGCGGTGTTAACAAAGCGCTATGTCCTGCCCATCTTGGCACAATTGGACAATTGTTTTTGGGGGCATTTTTGAGCTAGCATTATATTTCGTTTTATTTAAGATTAGAATTATCTGTCAAACGGGTGAACAAAGCAGCAGTGGTCGTAAACCTTCCTTCTTCGATTCACTGAATTTCTCGGAACTTATGTATATACATATCATTTGATATTTACCGATAGCTGAACGCATAGTTTTCACATTTATTATTAATTTGTTGGCAAAACTGTATTTAAAAAAGTTATAAGTGTTTTATAAGCAAGATGGCGGCAATTTAGAAAAAAGATATATATCGAAAGTTTTCGTTTAGTGTTTGGCGGTTTTTAACAAAGTATTTTTTTTATTTGTAACTAATATCGTACCGATTTTACATTTACTGAATTTAATGAAGTTTACAGTCCAAAATTTAACAATATTTGCGTATTTAATCTGGCTTACATTATGCACTCCCAATACTTTTAAAAGTCATGCATTTAAGGATTAAATTAAAACTATCGGTATAAAAGCGGACACGGTGTCATAAAGACTGAGCAGATAACAATACTAAGACAACCCTACGCATCGGCAACGTCGTTTAGTATTTGTCGCCATTATAGGCGGTCTGGGACGCTCTAATGTAGTTTGAATTTGGTAACAAATTAGAAAATAAAACTCAGATGACATACATAGTTTTATTCACTGTCAGTGGAAGAGTCCGAGGACTCGGAACCGGAACCACCAACGTTTATAATAATTTTTTCCACAGTGCTATCTATTACATTATCTAATTTCATTTAAAAAATATATTCTTTTAAAATGTTATATAGCGTAGCCAACGATATGCCAGCAGTCTCAGCAGTCTTTTTCACACGTTCCGATTTAGTGGGATATTCCTTTCTATGGCACATTTCTTAATTTGTAAATATTCACCACCATCCGCTTTTCACTGGTAGTCACAGGATTTTGCTTTCATCCATTTTAAATGTGCACCAACAAACAAAATATCTAAATAGATCAACAATTAATAACGAAATTGAACAAAAACGATAACAACAATCTTTAAGTAAGCTAACAGCAATATAAAACACAACCGACTCAACCGACAACAATATGAAGTCGAATGACAGACAGTGACATTTTAAAATTGTGTGAGAACTCTGCCTCTTTAGGTTTTTTAATGTACAACCTTTCCATGAAAAATTGCAAACGCAATTTATTAAAATTATTATCTTTTCATCTTAGAATATAAATTAACTAACATTATGTTTCTTATCTGTTCACAACACTGAGTAATGTGTATGAATATAGTATGATAATAAATTCGTGATATTTAATAACTCGTATTTACTGTTCGATCCGCAGAATTTGCATATAAAAAAACCTTATATCTCGTTCTGCAAAGGTCTTTCTAATGCTAAAAAAAACGAAGTATAGACGTCCATGTTATACGTATATGGTCGCAGTTTTTAAAACAGATGTTTTTGAACTCGCTCGTCACGGAGACATAAATAAGCTCGTAATTTTCATTATGAAATAGATTTTAAAAAAATCCGAGGCGCCGTTGTGTATGCAAATAGGGTGATAAAGAAGATACTTTGAAATTGCTTAAACCACAGATTTAATTAAGTGAATGCTTTCTAATCTACAACTAAAAGCATGCTGAGACTGCGCGCGAGCAAGTGCTAAGTACTAAAGCAGCGATCCATGTCATGCTAACTATTCTACAACTACTCTACATACATACCAATTATTCAAATTAAGAACTTTCACGTTCATTACAAAATATACCGAATTTTGATGTGCTACACGTGATTTTTTATTCATCGGCCTTTTAAAGGGTAAATTCAATTTTCTTATCTATTAATGCAAGTTTTTCCGTTTCAATCACATGGGAAATAAGGGCCAATCAACTTTTCGATCGACACTATTTTGTCCCGTAACGCAGGTGACAATTTCATCAAGTTTGCTAGAAAAAATGCTTATAAATTGTACATGCGTCAGGCCCCACACAAGTTCACATCGATACATTTAGGTTCCAACTGTTTTTCATTGTAAATATGTGTATAGTATTAACCGACTGATTTGTAAGTTCATGAAAAGTAACGCAGCAGACAGAAAATAATGTCGATCGAAGAGTTGATTGGCCCATAAAACGGAACAAGCATTGTTAGGTAAGAAAGTTGTTTATGAGGTAATACAACTGTAATAAGTAAATAATTTAATATTCTGGGAGTAAAAAGCTGGTCGGACAGAGTATATTTGAGACACTCCCACAATATTGTTTAATGAACAGAGTATATCTTATATATCTTCTTTTTATATCTTGGGACATCTTACACAAATAATTTTTTTGAGAATGATTAAATGATTAATTATTCAATCAACTTTAGAGTCATGTCCATATTATTGCGAATAATGACGCACATTTTTCCGATCTCTATATATAATTGAAAAAAAAAATATATATATATACAAGGTGGAAGTCGACGAGGGACCTTTACGGAAATGGGAGATAGTTAAGGCTATACTGAGCAACTTTTACTATCGGACCAACCCCGAAATCGTTAAAAAAAAATGATTTTCATACATTGTGTGTATACATGCTGTACCTTTTTGTATGGATAAGTTTATTTTTTTTTACGATTTCGGGGTTGGTCCCATAGTAAAAGTTGCTCAGTATAGCCTTAACTATCTCCCATTTCCGTAAAGGTCCCTCGTCGAATTCCACCTTGTATATACCTATATATCTTATCGGGTTTGACCACGCAGCCCCAGATTTATAAACGGGCATTATGTACAAGTACAAGTTGCGTATTTTTACTAATTTTGCATGTTAAGCCTTAGTATTTATACAGTAAGTTACCTTTCGCGTCGAGCGTGGGCTCGGGCGAGTACAGGTTGCGCAGGCGCTCCTCACGCAGCCGGTACATGTGTGCGCGGATCTCTTTCTTGCGGGAAAAGTCCTCCGTCTGCTGCCACTGGAAACATAAACGAATGTTCTGGATACAACAGATAACAGTTGCTATAGTAACATATCTTTAAATAAATAAATATTTAGCGGCATCTCACACAAGTCGACGTAGTCTCACGGTAAGCTCAATTAAGGCTTGTGATGTGACCAGGCGACGATATATATTATTATAATCAATGCTCGGTGGGGGTGAGTTGTTTTCATACTAAATGACGATCACGTGACATTTAGTATGAAAACAGCTCAGCCCCGCCGAGCATTGTATATAGTAGATAGATGGAGCATTCCATGAAAACATTTACTTTTTGTCGCTTACGTGCGTGTCGTAATCCTCCAGCTTCGTAGGCAGGGTCACTACCAACATTGTTGTGAAGAATGTGAAGTGACAAAATGTAAGACGCCTGCTGCTTTGTAATAGCAATGTAAGCGATGTGTGTGATGATGTTGCTATTAAATCTGATCAGTGCAGGTTGTCGTTTCCTTTCGTTAAATTATTACATTTATTACAACATTTACAACATACATATTATTGGGGTAGATTGCAAAAAAACACAACTATAGGCCTTTAATGAAAACAAAATTTATCGTCATAATTTTGGTGTTAAGGATTGAAATTTTGTGTAACAACTTTTAGCACTGAAAAAGGGAGACAAATTAAAATTCTCTATGAGCAATCAACAATACGAACTGAGAACTTATATCTTTTGAATTTGTCCCCTTTTACTACTGCCGGAGTTTGAGACAGAGCAGAGACAGAGCATACGAATGTGTTACGAAAGTTATTCATAGTTTCTATGACTATTACCTTTCGTGAAACAATTGATGCGGTCGTGATTTTTCTTTTGATAGAGGTCTTAACTATGTATTTTTTTGTTTTACAATCGGCCCTATAATAGAAACACAAACAAAACAGATGAAGGGCCAAACGTACCATACGCCGCAGCACGTCCTCGTCGTGAATCAGCGACACGTCTCCCTCTGACATCCTGCAGACAAACACACAGACGTTTAGTCTTTGATAATAAAATAACAAACAATAAAATACGATAAATTTAATTAAGTACAACACAACAAAGGACCATGGGCAGCGTTTGGAAAGTGGACCAAAAACCAAGAGAGTTGAAAGTTGTGTCATTAAGTAGGTATTTACATTTATTTCATTCTATGGGCGCTATCTTGAGCTATGTTTAATTCCATTGCAAAACTGTGATATTTGTATTTTAGTCAGAGTAAATACGAATGTCAGGTCGACGGTGATTTACTCAGAGAGTACCCGCAGAACGTCTTGCTTATATAAAATTATCCAATAGTCAACTTGGCACCTTACCTATAGAATGAAAAAAAGTACATATGAATCAAATGATCGATCTTACGATCAGGTGGAGTGGAGCCACTTTGTTGTGCCAACATAAAAAAAAATGAAATCAGTATTTTTTTATTAAATGCGGTTGCATAAATTAAGTGTATGAAATTAACAAATGTTTAGCCAAGGTTTCAGGGTTGCGAACCAATACCTAATCCTATAAAATCTTGAGTCAGAAATATATTGTGGACGGTCGAGGAATTTAATTTCCTACCCATTTCGTACCTTGTCATAGTAGCTATAATATGACAGTCCTAGCAGCTTTCATATTGATTGTCACTGTGACAAGGTACGAAATGGGTAGGAAATTAAATTCCTCGACTGTACCTACTTATATCGAAGCCTACTACTATTTACTTAATGATTTTAATTATACAGTCAATGAAAGATGAGTTAGAAGAGTACCCGCGTGTTCCGGCTTTCACATCATTGTGATTGTGTATCGCTACATGGTTTAATGTTGCCATAACTTCGGTTGACTGTCCAAAAACATCTCTTGCCATTGAAAGAGCACGTTACAATTGAGTGCGTTTTCGAAAGGACTTATTGTGTATCGGTTTATACAGAGATAACTCCCTTTTTATACTAATTCTCCCTGAGCAAGATTTTATTCCGATGTCATAACAAAGAATAGAGGCGTAATATGTTGACACTTGACAGGCACTTCATTATTATACTTACAGTACAATAGTTATCTAAAACATGATGCTGTTAAAGTGCGTTGGATGGTTCATATTCGTTTTATTAATACGACCATGATTAAAACATACAAAGTGCATTAAAAAAATATAAAGAACAGACAATAGCATCTGTCACAAACAAATGAGATTTATAGTTTTATACTGATAGATAAAATACCGAGAATATTAAATATTTAGTTGAACTTATAATAGTACATTACGACACAAGTGCGCGTTTTTACACGTGTTTCGTACAACGTTTTTTAGTGCAGATGGCCCTCCGAAGTTTTGGACCTGACGTAAAATGACACACTTATCGCACTAGAGCCTAAAAAAGGCACCATCTGTACTAAAAAATAAGCTTTCATGCATTCTATATTAGTATTTTCTCAAGTCTTGTAAGCTCTATTATCAGACGAATTTCGAGCTACTCGAGCTAGTTATGGGAAAAAAGTAAGTATTTTGCATCACCTTCAAAACACTTAGGTAGGTACTGGAATCTGGAATGAGTAGAATGGGAAATTGTACCCCATCTCTGACACGAATACTGAACCTAATTGCAAAGACATAAGGCCCATTCTAAGTGCTATTTTTAGTAACGCAGCTACAAAATAAATACAATTCCAAATAAGACAGATAATTCATCTCTATACCAACACTTCTACTTAAGGCGAAGCCACCAATCACAAAAACGGATTTCGCAGTAATCCGCCAATGATATATCAGCTCTGACAGCTAAGGCCACTGATACTAGCACCAGTCTGTCAACCATATGGTACCGAGGTCAGGCTGGCCAGTGCCTTTTTCAGAGTGGCCTTTTACGGGGTGACGATCCTGACATCATGTCTTTAGTCATTGCTGGCTAAGGTGCAGCGAATTGAGCGATAGATGAACCGGCCAAGATGTCGGGTTATGCTCAATGTAGGGTTCTGTAGTTATTCAAAAACGGCTGGCCTGATTATGTTCGAAATAGTTTTTTTTAAAGTATTCTACAAGTGCACTATTTATTCATGATTTTTATCATTTTTTTTTTATTCTGCGGGGATAATCTCCCAAAATGTTGACTTAAATAGCTTCTTTTGTGGGAATCGTTATTTTTCAAAGAACTATTCAGCGATACCTCAACACTGTAGGATTACAGTAAAATAAAAATAAAAACATTCCCGACTTTACGACTTACGAAAAGTAGAAGTTTACAAGTTTTTTTTTCTTTTTTATTCTACTACTAAATTGCAAATTTCTAGTACCTATCTACTGACGGCCAATGACAGATAGACGGACAGACAGACATGGCGAAACCTATGAAGGTGCATTCTATTCCCCCACTCTACGAAATTCGATCGTTACACAAAACGTGATTCGTTGATTTTGTAGAGCGGGGGATAGAATACTGAATGCTCGTTTGGTCTGAATGCACCTTAAGGGTGCCTAGTTTGCAGCATAAAAAGCAGGTATAAAGTACAATTGAAAGTACAAAAACATCCAGAAACCTCCAATTTTCGTTTAAATGTCAAATCAGTTAACCCTCAGAACGAGTTTAAAGTAAAAACGCAATCTGAAAAGCAGGGCAAGGCGTTCAAGGCAGTTGTATGACTTTGTATGTGTTGTACGAGCGCCATACATGGCGCGAACATGGCCGAAAGGACACAACGCTAATTGTACAGATGAAATTATTGACTCATTGATAGGTGCAGCTGGTTGGTGACATCTGGTCGTTTAGGCGACGAAATTGTACAATTACAAAACATGTGGCTATATAGGATACCTTCGTTTCGTATAATAGTACATTGTATAATAGTGCATCAAGGGAGGTAAGTATGTAATTACTAATGAGAGTGTTAGAAGCCCGACGCCGTCAGGCGGAGGGCTTTTATGACTCGAGTTAGTATTCCGCTTACCGACCGTGATGCATACAATGTTTTTCATCACACTTGCCAAAAAAAAAAGTTTTACGACATAATATTATTTTCATCACACTTGCTGCCTAAGCGCGCCATTGTTTGCGCGCGCAGCGGGAGTAATAGAAAAGTGAAATTCCGTAGGGAGTAATAGAAATCTCAGTACGTCATTTAATAATGTTATTTCTTAAACTTCATTTTTTTGTCGGCAAGTGTGATGAAAAACATTGTATGCATCACGGTCGGTAAGCGGAATACTAACTCGAGTCATAAAAGCCCTCCGCCTGACGGCGTCGGGCTTCTAACACTCTCGTTAGTAATTCCGTACTTACCTCCCTTGATGCACAATGTACTATAAATGACGTACCGACATTTCTATTACTCCCTAGGGAATTTCACTTTTCTATTACTCCCGCTACGCACGCAAGCAATGGCGTGTTTAGACAGCAAGTGTGTTGAAAAAACTATTACGGCTGTAGGTTTACAATCGTCTTGTGTTTAGTCGTTTGTCGTCGTTGCCGTCACGTTCTAACTAGCATGCAAGTGCGAAAGTGACGCGTAGCATGATAAGATAAACGATTAACGCCGGATCACAGTTAAGGTGCATTTAGACCAAACGAGCATTCGCTTATTCTATCTCCCAATCTACGAAATTCGTTCGTTACAAAAAACGTGATTCGTCGACATTCGTTGATTTTGTAGAGTGGGGGATAGAATGAGCGAATGCTCGTTTGGTCTAAAAGCACCTTAAGCCATCTGCTCACGAGGATAGGTGGCATACAGTTCGTGACATTAAAAAAAATCTATATTAATTTAAAGAACGTTGGGATTCAGGTTGGTAACGCAGTGAAGTGAGCGTAATGGGTACTTTTGCATCGGGAAGGTCCCAGTGTTATTTACGTAGTGTAATTTAGTTAGTAGGTACAGTCAAGGGCATTAATATATACCTATACAATTCTCCATACTGATCCCTTACAAATGTGTCCATATATTAATGCACTCGACTTTACATAATATATGTTGTTTAGATAAGTTAGTTTATTTGTTTCGATTTAATACTCGTAGTTTTAATGTGATTTTTGTATTAATGAAAAGTTTTGAATTCTTTTGGAAATTAAATATGTAGATAACGAATTAGTTTACATCTGAAAAAGAAACACAATTCAATTTCTATTTCATTTCAATTATTCACTATATTGCATTGCACCTATACCATAAAAAAACTGTTACGCATTAAAAAATTAGGACACGTTAACATGCCGCAAAGAGGTATTATCCCAAGCCCGGATAAGGAGAGATTTACTGCCCATTAGGCAAGGGACCATAGATTACACCATACATTTTGGGACCAGTTGAAAAATAGGCGCGTTCTGTGTCAAACAACTATGGCCTTACCATTAGAAGTCGATGACACAACTACAATAACTCTCTCTGCATTTTACAAATAAACTATTTAAATAACCCGGCCAAGAGCATGTCGGGCCATGCTCAGTCCGTAGTTATTCAAAAGCGGATGGACCGATTATGTTCGAAATGGTTTTATTTTGAGTCCATTTCATCGGCCCATTTACGGACCTACGGATCAAAAGCTAGAGGGGGGACCATTTTTTTCTTCTACATAAGTAGATGCGGTTATCTCCGAAAATATTGACTTAAGAAAAAACTTTCTATTGGGAGCTTTATTCTTCTTGAAAAATTTATTCAACAATACCCCAACTTTATAGGATTACAGAAAATAAAAATAAAAACAATTCCACTTTACTACTCGGGGAAGTACCCTAAAATAGTACATTACGACACAAGTGCGAAAAATATGAAATTCGAAAAGAGTGGCGATGTTTTAAAACACGACCGAGAGGGAGTGTTTTAAATCGACACGAGTTACGAATTTCGTTTTTGCACGAATCTCGTACGACGTTTTTTAGTACAGTACAGATACAGGTGGCCCTCCGAAATTTTTTTTGTACATTTTATTCTACCACTTTATCGGCTTAATTAATGTGTTACCTGTACCAAATCACAAATGTCTAGTACTAACGGCCACTGAGCTATGCTGAGGACAGACAGACGGACGGACAGACAGACATGGCGAAACTATATGGGTTCCTTGTATACTGCAGAACTCTAAAAATGGACGCTTATGATATGTATCTCACGTGGCCTCACTGTCCTGGCATACTCTATGTCGATGATCTCGTATTTTCGTTCAATTTGTTTCGATCTTATCGCACTTCTGGCTTGATGGGGACATTGTTACATCGACCTAGTCCCACGGTAAGCTCAATTAAGGTCTGTATTGTGAGTGCTAAGCGACCTATAGAACATACAGATACATATAGATACTTAAATACAAATGGTTTCATTCATTATCACTCGCGGATTTGTCAAAAATAACGTAAGTCTAGAAACGACACGATGTATCTCAAACTGTTTTATTTGCAAATATAGTACATAAGTAACGGTAATACGATTATTCGTGTTTAGCACTACATAGTATAAAATGAAGTCACTTTTTCTGTCCCTATGTCCCTTTGTACGCTTAAATCTTTAAAACTACGCAACGGATTTTGATGAGATTTTTTTAAATAGGTAGAGTAATTCAAGAGTCAGGAAGGTTTTTATGTAGGTATAGTACCCGTGCACAGCCGGGGCGGGTCGCTAGTTCATTATATTTAATCATTAGGTATGGAAAAACAAATTAAAGAATTATATAATTAATCAAATTGATTGCCGTAACAAAGCGAGTAACATAAGATTATAATAAAATTAAAAAATGTCCCAAAAAATACAAAATACTAAAGTGATAACTAAATTACATTATAAAATTAACAATTAAAATAATCAGAAATGGAATAATAGCATACGTAGAAAACAACTATGACTGTGGAACAAATATTAATTTATATAGTAAAATACACAAGATAATATCACCGGGATTCAAACCCGGCACCACCAGCTTCGCAGGCACTACCGACTGAGCTACGGCCGAGAAATTTCGATCTAATCGCATTCCCGGCCTGATGGGGTCTGAGGTGTCCTGTCCCCATGACCTCTTTAAAGTCCAAGACCCCCGAACGTTCCGATAAGACACGTGCGTGTGCAGGCCATTAGAAAGGTGACGTCATACAGACGAGTTTGGTAATTTTTTTAGTTAAGTTTTCGTAGTGAATGACAAGAATTTCATTAAAAAATATTAGGAGAGATGATTTTGTTAAATGTTATATTCCCTTTATTCAACTTTCCTCTTGGGCTAGGTGATTCATAATATGGTTATAAAAGTAAAATACAATAAAACATACAAAAACAATACAAAACATATAACACATTATAAAAAACCTAACCTAGGGTGCCACCGGCAACGGGGCGGGCCCAAACTGCCGGTGGTTAGGGCTACAGGGAGAGGAACCGCCGAACTATGCGCGCCGTGTCCAGGATTACCGCCTTCTGCATCTGACCCTTGATCCAGCCATCTAGCGAGAGACTCTTAATATGTTGGTCGAGACTCTTCGCTATTAAACCGTTCGCTGTAACGACTATCGGGACTATGATCGTCGAGTCAACATCCCACATGGCGGTTATCTCGTGGGCCAAATCTAGGTACTTACTGGACTTGTCCTTCTCGGCCTTCACGAGATTCTCATCATGGGGGATGGTGACGTCGACGAGCACAGCCCGGCGCTGCGATCGATCTACCAGCACGATATCAGGCTTATGGCTACAATAGTCCTGTCCGTGATGATCAACCTAGTCCCATGGTAAGCTCTATTAAAGCTCGGATTATGGGTATGAGGTACTCGATTTACATACAAACCGACATAGAAATACAGATATGCAGTTAAAAAATATACCCCCTTATTCATAAAAATATTTTACTTTCTTATCTCCAAATGTTGTCTGTTTGGTTACCTCTTTCAAACGTGTACTTTTATTATTTGTTCTGGATTTCTCTTGAGGTGCAATAAAGAATTTTTAAGCCCATAAGCATTGTTTATCCTTTTGGGTCTTATCCATATGTCTATAAAACCGAAAAGGACATACCATTGCTTGCTAATTTAGGACGCGTTTATTAATAGACTCCATTTCATAATTGACGAAGGAATATTTTCCTAACTAGTGTGGAAAAGTAAATTTCTCTTTTTAAGGCATTTGTTATGAAATAAGTCGTTCGATACACGTGTAAAAACGCACTTGCATCGAAATGTACTATATTGTAATAGTTACCAAAAGGAATTCAAACCCGGGGCTTCTAGCTTTGCTACCGACTGCGCTATCAACTATCTATTGATCAACTCAGTATATTTTGATTAAAAGCAAAGGCATCCCACGGGTGGTCCCTCGCGTTAATCTCTGCGCAGACGCCGCGTAGCCAGTAAATCATAGCTCCGTTGTAATTGGACGACAGTCGGAAATGTCGTATCCATTAGATTATAGCCTGCTAGTTTAAGTATAAACAGTATTTTAACTTTAACGCTAAAACAACTTAGGTTATTGCGTGCTGACGTGCCTACCACGCCGTGGTGGATACTGTAAAACAATTTGTCCTGCTGATAAATGGACGTAGGATCCAATCTCTGTTTGTCACTGAGATTAATGACTTTTCCGTTTGATATAACATCTAAACTTAGTGGACAGATTTTTGTGAATTGGACCCTTTTTTCCTTAACTACGCTCAAATAAGGTTTATATTAACTATTATTCGAGATATTGGCGTGCCGGCCACATTTTCATGCGAGACGATAAGCGTATATACCTGATAAGTAGCAGAGCAGTATCATAACTTGGCAAGTAGCGCTTATGTGACCGTTTCCTCGATATAAAGCAGTCGATCATGCTTGTTTCATTACACCAGTTGCCATGCCATCGGTTGGAAAGTAAAGAATACGTTAGGTTTTACTCGATACGTAATGCAATATATCGCAGTCGCACTCACATATTGGAGTGAGTGCGATGGCCTGCTTTACGTATCGAGTAAAACGTAAGGTTACCGATACTTGCAAAGTCATGGACGTCATGGTACGGCTACATTACTTTACCTACTTAAAGTACTATTTTGTAACGTAAACGTTACAATAATTGCTAGGTGCTATCGTCCGCAATGCAATTTATTTGACAGCGACCGCCATGGCATTTTTAGATTTTACAGTGCTAGGCCCGAAAGTACATGATCATTAATTTAGTTATGTAACTTTATACTACGTGATTATGGAATAATGTAAGGTAAGTTTGGTGTAATTTTTTTGTTTTCTACAGACGAATGGTATAGTGTCTAACAGACGTTAGTGGTGGAGGGTTAAAGTACTGTCTACTTAAGCTATGTCTAGCTCTTCTTACTTATAAATATTAAGCAGTCCGCGGTTAACCGCACCAGCGGAGCGTTTAAGCACCACCTGTGAACTTGCTTCCATAATGAGGTGCACACTCAACATCAGATGTATCGAGGCGCGGAAAATGCCAGAAATATGTATACACAACCTTATAGCAACAGGAATAGGGTTGTGTTTATATATATTCTCAACATTGCACGTATTAATACATTTTACTTTGTGAAATTACTGTTTTTGTGTAATCTATGTCCAATGTACTCGTACATACAATGACAAGGGTTATGGTACAAGATACGTACAAGATACGTATAATAAAAAATGAGCCTGTCATGTATGTATAGTATATAATAGAAATAATCAAGGTTTTTATTAGATGTACAGTCGAGGAAATTGAATGTTTAGCACTTTGCGGTTGTGTTAATATACACCACAATTCTGTTGCTAGTTGTCATTGTGACATACGCAATAACATGATTGTGCGTTTCATACTAAATAGCCGATTTCGATAGACAATATGCGTACGCATACTAATAATATATCCATATCCATATTATGTGTCTTCACCCTTAGCTAGGCAGTTTAAGTTTTCACCAAGGATTTCAATTACCCTGATAACGACAAAAACTTAAAACAGAATAAAATTAATCAATATCCAATACACACAATGGAATAAGGTAAAAAATGTCAAGGGTACACCACCAACAGTAAATGGTAAATTTGATAAGCATGTCAAACAATAATAAACATGCTTTTATTTTTATTTTCGCAAACCGCCAACGCTACGATATTAAATGTGGTCAAGACAAGAAATCATGTCCTATTTTTAACAGACTTCAAAAAAGGAGGAGGTTATCAATTTGATTATTTTTGTACAGTAAACGGCCATAAGTAATGCACATCGGTTATTGGGAAAGAGACAAATAGTATTGCATAAAGGTCAATATATAAGTTAAAGAGGGACAACGCTCTATGAAGCAGAGTCTTTTTCCCAAGAACCGATGTGCATTACTTATGGCCGTTTACTGTACGTAGGCAAGTACATAGTTACATACTTATGTCACTCGATGCCCCCGACAATCGTGACCCGATTTTTTTTATAGAACAGCGATTGGCAACTTGGCTAAGTATCCTCGTATAACATAATCCCGAGATGGTCCCGTTGGCACCAACCAAGTCGAGGTCTGATAATGGAATCATGGAGAAATCGGTTGAAGTTGGTTTATTTGGCATTTATAATATACCTATTTTTTGGCGATATATCCAATTTGTGCCAGAATTGAATAAGTAGGTACTTAAATTGAAAAAAAAGTTATTGTGAAAACACAAATCAAATTATTTATTAACTAAGTAAATATTTTGATTTGTACTTTCATTTTTTCCCCAGTAGTCACACTACTTAATACTATACTTAAATTATAAATAATGGACGTCATATACCAAAGAAAAAACGACCAAGATCACCAACGTCCGAGGTGGGAATCGAACCCACGCTAAAAAAAATACTTTCGTAATATACTGTACCTAAGTGTTATTTGCTTATATGATTATGATTGTTTGTAGTGCATAGAAGTTAAGTAGGTATATTCAGTTTACATGATTAAAACACAAAACTGAATTATGATACAAAAAGAATTGAGGATAAGTACCTAGTACCTAGATCGAATTTTTATCTTAAGAAACAACAGTTCCTCAACAGTTTAAGTAGTACCATTATGCTAAGATCTTTACACATTAACATCGTTTAAAGGAACCCTTTCACGGACAATTAGTAGCGATGCACGATAATGGCTATATATAGCTAATGGCTCAGTTGAAGAAACAAAACGCATTCACATCCAAGTGCAATCATTTCGGGTCAGGTGTCAATTTTCACAGAAAATGGCTGGATGCTGATTTCCTAGATTACCCTATTTTTTCATTTAATCCAAAAGAATGGAACATGGCCCTTGGTATCGATTGGTGTAAGGACACCGTTTTAGAGCGTTTGAAAGACTATAAAAAATATCGGTATATTAAAAACGGAGACGGAATACAATAAATAATTCTGTTGAAACTTTCATCTGGTAAAACTCTTTTCATCACACTTGCTGTCTAAGCACGCCATTGCTTGCATGCATAGCGAGAGTAACAGAAAATTGAAATTCCCTTAGGTAGTAATACCACAGAGTACCTAGGTAATACAAAAGTCAGTACGTCATTTAATAATATTTTATCTAAAAACTTATTTTTTTGTCGGCAAGTGTGATGAAAAACATTGTATGCATCACGGTCGGTAAGCGGAATACTAACTCGAGTTATTAAAAGCCTACGGTGTCGGGCTTCTAACACTCTCGTTAGTAATTCCGTACTTACCTCCCTTGATGCACAATGTACAGTCGAGGAATTTAATTTCCTACCCATTTCGTACCTTGTCACAGTGACAATCAATATGAAAGCTGCTAGGACTGTCATAGTTAATAGCTACTATGACAAGGTACGAAATGGGTAGGAAATTAAATTCCTCGACCGTACTATTTCATCTGTAAGGATTTTGAGCTTTGGGTGTTGGTTCAGAATTCAGATAATATAAGAATATTGATAAATATTTAATTAAATAGAAATTTAAAAGACGAAAACATTAATACAAAATATTGAATGGGCACATAACCTATGGACTCGAGGACCTATGGATTATATGACCTAATATGACACAACCACACTACATACGAAATATCCATGGGATTTAAAATTCTTCAGTCTATCTATATTCCTTTGTTTTTGGGTTCGCGAGACGGCCACCCGCGGCGAGTGACGTCACTCCTGATAACGCGGATTACTATCAGGTTACGTTACGAGGAAGTCACTTGAGAACTGTCAACATTCTTCTGATGCAACGCCCCACATGGATCTGTGGCTATATGACTTTGCGAGTATCGGAGGGCCTAGTGTAGGTAATAACTTATAAAAAACGTCTCGATCGCGTTCACGTTTTCATCGTCATTTGTATGAAATGGCGATGAAAAACGTAAACGCGATCGAGACGTTTTTTATAAGTTATTACCTACACTAGGCCCTCTGTAACGTTAGGTTTTACTCGATACGTAAAGCAGGCCATCGCGCTATCGCGCTCGCTCCAATATGTCAGTAGGAGTGCGATAGAATGCATTACGTATCGAGTAAAACCTAAAGTATCCTATAGTTGTCAATAGGCTACTTGACCCATTTTTAAAGTTTGTCGTATATTATTAATCAATATCAGATTAACGGAAAAAAAATATAAATATATTTTTTCACGACCTAGAAAACCGCAAAATTATAACTTAAAATTTAAACTTTCGTTACCGCGCGAAAACGATACTAGCCATGTTAATGCTTAGATTATCTGTGGTGTGACGTCACTCAAACCGAAAACAAACATTTGACATGTCGCTTACGTTATGTCAATGTCACGGCAAAGCAACATGCCTATATGTCCATGGCGAATTTCACTCGTATAAGGTTTGACATGAAGTTAGTTTAAGATCTTATGACGTCATATCATGGCCGACACCGTTTTCAGAGAACGAAATTAAAAAAAAAAAATCAAATTTTTCAATAAAAAATATGTACCCATTAAACACTTTTAATACACCGTAATCGAAAAATATTGATCTTTTCAATAAATACTACAGAAAATAATAATTTTTTGCACTAAATTTAATATGAGTCAGTAGCCTATTACGGCTACGGATGAGTAGATGGACACGTTGGCTTTGTTATTAAGATTGAGTAAGTAAAGGATAATGTTTTCATTTACCTGAAAAAGCTTGATAATGCTGTCTTTTTTAGCTTGGACGGGGTTTTCGTATACGCAAGTGTACTTGTCGATGGTAATCGCTGATGGACATGATATTATTTAGGCACGGTCTTTGTAAGTCAATCAGATTTTTTACTATTGCAATTGCACTGTATGTACGGTTAAGGTGCATTCAGACCACCAAACGAGCATTCGCTATTCTAACCCCCTACTCTACGAAATTCGATCGTTACACAAAACGTGATTCGTTGATTTCGTAGAGTGAGGGATAGAATAGCGAATGCTCGTTTGGTCTGAATGCACCGTAACCGTACATACAGTACAATTGCAATAATAAAAAAATCTACGAAATGAACGAATTTCGGCGAATTATGTTTTGTGTAACGAACGGATTTCGTAGAGTGGGGATAGAATGAGCATTCGCTCATTTGGTGTACCGACCTTAAGCTCGTGTCAGATGTATTAGTATTTTACTCCAACTGTACATTATGGTGTTCTGTTTTAAAAGCAAATTATCAAACTTGATATTGTGAAAGCTACCTTGGTCGATTAACGGGACTCTTTCAAAATAATATTTAAATTTTAATAGCACAACTTGTATGTGAAACGTCGTATATGCTACGAATGACGATGAATTTATTGCATTTAGGGACAGGATCCAGTCGTGTGGTATTTTTTATTCGTTTCCCCAGGGGGGACGCGTGGGACCTTGACCCCCCGAGCATTGCATACTCAAAGCTTGAACATACTTATGTCTTAAGGTGCATTTCGACCGAACGAGCATTCCCTAATTTTTCCCCCACTATACGAAATCAACGAATTTCGACGAATCACCTTTTGTGTAACGAACGAATTTCGCAGAGTGGGGGATAGAATGAGCGAATAGTCGTTTGATCTAAATACACCTTAAGGGCATGTTCAGTATCGCGTTTCGGTTAGGAAAAAGGCGGAGGACATCACTACCTACCTCCCGCCAACTACGTCCCTATGTCCCTTTGTACGCTTAAATCTTTAAAACTACGCAACGGATTTTGATGATTTTTTTTTAAATAGGTAGAGTAATTCAAGAGGAAGGTTTTTATGTATGTATAGACTGTATAGCATCCGTGCGAAGCCGGGGCGGGTCGCTATAGTTTTAATATAAAATATTTTCTATTGAATGGCTAATTTGAAAGACCTGTCCCATAGAATTTTTTTTCACGTAATCAAAAATTCTTCTCTATTAGGTACCTAGGTAATTGGAAAACGATACTGAACATTGAACAATCCCTCAAACAGAATACAACCACTACAATTTCACCGTGTATAGCTGGAGAATCTCCCATCAAAGTTGTCTTTATGTGACAAGTCCCAGGTAGAGACAATATTCCGTGACCGGGGTCAGTGCGTCCGTGGGAGAGTCCTTGACCTCACCGCGCAAGCGCGAGCTGCGCCGGCGCACGGTCGGGGTCTCGGGACTGTCGTGTGTTTATTATACTTTTTTTTAAACAGTAATAAGGAAAAGAATCTCGTCATTACTTTTTATAAAAAATATTTTTACCTCCTACCGTCCATACAATAAAATTTACCAGTGTAGTTTTAACTAATAGTGTAGGAAATAGATTTTTATAGGAAACCTTTTAATATGCATCTTTAAAACTACGAAAAAAGGAAAATAAAAATTCATAAATTCTGGATTTTTTTACTTTGTTTATTCACTATTTTTTTTTTTCGTTTTTTTCTATTTTTTATCGTATTTATTTTCAAAACTACAATTTAAATACATAGATTAAATCTAACTAATCTACTTAACCAAACCTATATGTAAGATTGGCCCTTGTGGCATTGTACCGACTATAATTAAATACAAAATTTGCGTACGAACAAGCCACTACTGTAAAACCTCTAGGGTTTAAGTAATCATTTCATTATTTCCGAGATTTTGATCCTTTGTTATGATAGTATTCGTCAAAGCATAGTCGGTGTGACGTCATATCATAATTCATAACGCGAACGCGACAAACCTCAAAGTAATAAAACAGGACAATTATAGTTTGTTGACTTTTGACACTTTTCTACGTTAGACTTTTATATGTATACTTAGGTGTACACAGCCCATTCGTCTTTATGACTTTGTCTGATTTAATAAACAACTATCGAATCGAAATACCTACTCTTTCTTTAAAACTGTATGCAAACATGACAGTTTTAAAGAACGACGCTTCCAGTGTTCTTCCATAGAAATGGGCTAAGGTTAGAGCTTGCAATTCCGGAATTTTTTGCAGGGCTTATTACCGGAATTCCGCTATTGCCCATACAGATAAGTTGACCAAAATGTATAGATGCGTCGATTTTTTCCTAGAGATTTCATATTTGTTTGTATACATGTTTTACTATCTTGTATCACCGTTTTTGTAAAGGTGCATGCAGACCAAAAGAGCATTCGCTGTTCTATCCCCCACTCTACGAAATCAACGAAACACGTTTCGTGTAACGATCGAATTTCGTAGAGTAGGGGGACAGAACGGCGAATGCTCTTTTGGTCTGCATGCACCTTAATACCCTGTATTATATTTTTTCTAAAAGCTTCATTGAACGTTGTTTACTTAGATATATCTTGCGATAACTCAAGGTCCGTTCAGAAAGATCCTCTGTGCGACTAAGCCGGCCAGGGCTGGAGATCGGAGATCACCGACTAGGTCATCTAGAAAAGACACCGCTTTATCGAACTGTCGTCAGATGATGTCATGAAGTCGTTGTAATTTGGACTTCGGGAACCTTGTCGAAGTGACATTCTGATATAGATTACGAGAAATCTCTTGCTATCTCTTGCTCTTGCTTTTTAGGTTTCCGTAGCCAAAATGGCAAAAACGGAACGGAAAGATCCGTTATGTCCGTCTGTCCGTCCGTCTGTCACAGCCGATTTACTCGGAAACTATAAATGCTACAGTAACGAAATGTGGTAAAGATATCGATACCTTTGGGTTCAATTGTCGTAAAGGACAAAATGCAGGTTTTCAGGAGAAGCAAAAAACTAATTTTTTTTAGAAAACTGTCAATAATTTTTTTGTTTTTTGACCTATATTTGTGACGTGTACATGAAAACAATGTAGATTGTTGGTATCTTTGACCTGGTGTATCAATCGTAGTGATAAGCTAAACGACTTAGAAGTTAGATGTTGTAAAGGACAAGTCAAAATGCTATGTATGTCCTTTACACCTACGATTTTTTTGAGCAATTAGAGTTGATAGGGTCGTAAGTGACGGTCTTAGATAATTTTCTTACAAATTTGGGGCGTAAATGTAGTCAAAATGGTACAAATAGCGACAGTTTTTCGCTTATTTTGCCCAAAACACATTTAAAACATTTATTAAAACGTGGGAAATATGGCGAATGAAAGCCGGATTAGAGTTGTAGTATATTTTCTCTAAATATTTAGTCATAACAAAGAACTAGACAACTTAAAAGTCTGAAAACACTGTTTGTTTCAAAACTATATAACATGTTTGCAACAATTTTAAACTTATTGTTTCAGTGGTGCGCTGTCTCAATAGTAATTTAAACGTATAAGCTATTACTTCTTGCAGGGGAACACTTTCGTATTTAAGTGTCATCATCAGCCTATATCATTCCACTGCTGAACAACGGCCTTTCCTTAGCCTATGCGTATGAACGCATTAGGAGGCAAATGCCCGTAATACCCACGCTGGGCAAATGGGTTGGCGATCGCAGTACTGTGTCCACTATCATGATGCTTCTGCCCATCATCAATCTTCGATAAATAAATGCTCAGTGAAACTTAAAACCCTTAGCCAACTCTTACTACGGAATAGTTGGGGTGGTGACAAATGTATTCTTGCTACCGTCATCACACGGCATCGTGGCACGGTTTCGTAGTATATGTAAACAACAAACACTAGGTAATTGTAATAGTAAAGTTTAATAAGCAACTGTTCAAGTAGTTCATGCTTATGTGATGTGACATATGTAGTAATTGTAAGACTTTGCAATAAAGAAGAACTAAGAAAACCAACGGGTTAAGTTCCCCGGTACTGAAGGCACAGATTGTACCTATTTCTAAAAATTTTAACTCCTAAATACGACTATAATGTCTTCAGATATTATTTTATTCCAACTTATTTCTACTGAAGATTCAGAACTACTGTCACATACAAATGTATAAACTAGGTACTTGGACAGTGGCTGATTACAGTTTACTGATTACCTTTAGTGTATTTTATTTACATAAATACTACGAATGCGGTCTTAGATTAAAAAGTTGTGTGGATGTAGATTATGTTGATTTGACATGAATGACTATTAATATATTTCCCAAACATTTGTTCGTATGTGTACAAATAAATTTATGGTAATAAACAACAACAAAAATGACTTCGGTCCTTTACCACCCGGATCATTCAATAGTAATTGTATAAGAAATATAAGAATTAATTTTAATTTTTCGTGCCGGTCGTAAAGGACGACGAAGAAAAAACTTGTTCTTTAAGCCCAAGTTGGTCATAGAACTACAGAAAGTAATCGTAAAAAGTAAGGGCGTAAAGGGCATCACATAACGTATTAGTTCACTTACGAAACTATTTTTATTTGTACATTTCCTTTACGACACAGAAAATTATTTATAATAAATGACTTGATATTTACGCCCCACTCGCTAAGCTATTTTTGCAAGTCCATAGTAGAAAATCTTGGTCGTAAAGGCAACTTTTTAAGAGATATCGAAACTTTAACTATACAGATCGATAGCGCTTGAAATTCTGAACAAAACTGTATATATAACTCATTTTCGCCAAAATGTCCTTTACGACAATTGAACCCAAAGGTATCGATAAGTGTTGTATGAACCGCTACAGGATTATGATACTAAATTGTAAAAAAACATTGGGGTGGGGGTCCTCCATACATGTAACTGAGGGATAGAAAACTTTTTTTAGCTGTATATAAGCGTGTGGGGTATTAATAGACAGGTCTTGGAAAATGATATGAAGGTTTATACATCTCATTTTTATTTAAGCAAATCGTTTTCGAGATATCAGCTCTCAAAGTCTGAAAAGTGTCCCCCCCCCCCTCTATTTTTTAAACTACGCGATATAAAATTAAAAAAAAAAATGTTATGCACATTAATAAACTCTATCAACGATTTTTGGTTTGATTAAATTATCTCCTATAGTTTTTGAGGTAGGTTGATTTAACTGTATTTTTTTAACAATAAATTGATAATGGTACGGAACCCTTCGCGCGCGAGTCCGACTCGCACGTGGCCGGTTTTTTGACATGGTGTTAGAGTGGTGTACTTATAGTTATATGTAAATAATAGAGTAGGTAAAGACGAATATGTAATTATATGTCATCGAAATCAATAATTTTAACTAAAAACATATGATAACTAAGGTTTAAGTTTGTGATAAGATCAAGATTATATTTCGTTTTCTTCTGATCCACAGAATGTATAAAAAACTTGTAGGTAGGTATCCTACATAACATAACAAAAGGAATCCTACAACAATATTAGATCACCGGTGTAGATCATTTAGGTACTCGTAAAGTGACTTTAATATTAAGGAAACTGTCTGCACATGACATCATTGTCGCTTATCGTGAGTACTGTTCATTGGACGAGAACATTATGATCATGTTATATGATACGCGATATATTATGCGATTGATACTGAGAGGCTTATTCAGAAATTATAAATATAATGAAACGGTTAAACTCTCGTGTATTTAGTGTACGCTGTACGCGGCGCGTACGCGTCGCGAAAACTGGTTTCGAAAAAAAAATAGCGCATTACAAAAAAAACGCGAGGCGTTGAACGTGGGCTCACTTGATATTCTTGATAATGGAGACCCTCTCTGAAACATGTGACGCGAAGCTATATATTGAAAACACTAGAACTGTACTGGCACAGTTTTCTCCGTTTATTTTACATATGTCATATAATTATTACACGTATTTGTTCATATTCAGATATTGCTTTTTTACAATTAAACTAAGAACCCTAAACACGTACTAACTACTACAATTAATAAATATTCTAAAAATAAACTTATACATAAAATAATATTACTTAATATTTGTCGACTGAGATTGTATTATTTGAAGTTTCTGAATACGCCTTCTTAACGTATGATGCTTGTTTAATAAAAGTGGGACATTGTATTTTAATTGAGCGATTTAAGGCCGATACCGTTACAATTTGATTCCTTCACAAAAAGCTTTTGAAGGACGCCTCTCTTATCGTACAGTTCCCATCAGATCGGAGCAGCCAGGGTGGTCACAAACATCTGAACAAGTCTCTATAGACATGGCAATAGAGTGCATGGTTAGATATTTTTGAGCGCCATGGCTGCACCTATACAGTGTGGAAAGATAAGTAGGGTCCTGATAGAGAAACTACCTTAAATCCTTAAAGGCTCATTTTACTTAAAAGAGACATTCATTTATTTTAAAAAATAAAAAAATGTAAAGCATTTAAGATATTTCATTCGGGAATCAAATCAAGTAAAAATAACAAAAAATAAAACTTATTTCACTAATCGTTAAAGTCGATCTCAAAGATAAATTCTCTGTAAAAGATATAAATGTTACACTTGTCTGTTAGACAAAACTCCATAAAATTTAATATTAAGTACCAGAAATAAATTGTGTTCATACTAATAAAATAAAAACACTTGGAAAGAATATCGGTCATTTTAAAATAAAGGAATCTCTATTCCTTTATATTCATTAAGAAATCGACCCATTATTTTTTTTATTAATATAGATTCGACACAATTTATTTCGGTACCTTTAAGTAAAATGAGCCAACTTAAGGATTTAAGGTAATTTCCCCATCATAGCTCAACTTATCTTTCCACCCTGTATATCTCGGCGACTGTACAAGTACGTGCGCGCATTGCCATTCGCATCATGCGCGGGAGTTTGCAGTTTGCGGAAAACTGAAGAAAGTGAAACAGATCTACGAATTTGTAAACGGATGCGTTTGAATTTAGAATAAAGGCCAAATGCGGTGAGAAAGCTTAAGACATAGTTACAATTTAAGAGGATTGTCGAGTAGAATAATGTAAATAACGATCGCATCAGTACTGGTTATCATCATCATCATCATCAGCCTATATTAGTCCACTGCTGGACGTAGGCCTCTCCTATTAACTTTGCGTATAGACGCATTAGGAGGTAAATGACCATAATCGCCACGCTGGGCAAGCGGATTGGCGACCGCAGTAATGTGTCCACTATGATGACGCTGCTGCCCATCATCAATTTTGTAGAATGGTCAGTGACACTTCAATCCCTTAATCGCTCGTAACAATCGACAGCCAAATCGCTAAGTAACAAATAACCTACTTGAAAAAAAGTTCGTATCTCAGCTTTGATACAGTGGTTACGAGGTTACTAAGAGTAGTTGTTACAATAACTATATCGAGTTTTGGTTGTCAGCAGACGAATGTGAGCGTTTTAAGATACATTTAGACCAAACGAGCATTGGCTCATTCTATCCCCACTCTACGTGTAGCTTTAGCTAAAAGGTTTAGTTATTTTTTAATGGAATTTGTTATAATTGAACTAGAAACTTTCGTGACACATACCTAATAACTATAAATTAGGGCTCACGGTACACGTGTAAACCGCCAAACCGGATACCCGTGTTCTTAAGCCCGACGGTACTAAGAACCCGAATTACACGAACCCGCCGGGTACCCGTGTCCGTGTCCAATACACGGATACCGTTTACACGAAACCGCGTGCTACCCGGGTACCCGGGTACTTAAGGCCGAACCGAACGGGTTCGAAATAATTTGAGCAAATGCAAATAAGGTATATTATTGAATGTAACCTGCAGCTTCGTTCGACACTACAAAACAAACGTGTTCAGGAAAGGTCAGCCGACATAACTTTTTTTTTGTTTTTATAAATTTCGACTCTATCTGTTACGCAATAAGGTCTATTTGACACAATTAGCCTTCCGCTTATCTATCCATTTGTACTATAGCTCTTAAGTCTCACGACCCATCCTTCGGTACAAAACTTTACCCTTAAAAGCAGACTTTCTATGCATACACGGCTTCTCGTCAAGGACGTCCCCGAACCCGCGGGTAATTAAGGTCCGTGTAAATAATACCCGTGTACCCATGTACCCGTGCAGACGGGTATTATTTACACGGACTTTAATTACCCGTGTAAATCGGGCCAGAAACCCGTGTACGTGTAACACGAACACGGGTATGAGAAACGTTGACACGAAACCCGGACACGACCGCGAGCCCTACTATAAATATAATTAAACGGTGAAACTCACAGTATTTAAGTAGTCACTAAACGCGACAAGTTTCAGAGAGCCTAGGTCTCCATTATCAAAGCTTAATGCTTTCGATATTTCTACATATAACAAACGTGTTTATGATAAATTGATAATGGTACGGAATCCTTCGTGCGCGAGTCCGACTCGAACTTGGCCGGTTTTTAAATATTGACTGTATGAAGTCGCATCGCGTGTCCGAGTCGGAAGGCTTATGGCATAAAGCATAACAATAAATTAGGTGCGCGGGCGCAACCGGTTCCGACGCTATCGGTCAGCGGTTGCCATGCGACCATACTCCATGGACATATCGCATAGTGCGGCACATTGAAATGTATAATCATAAAATTAATAAGCAATATTTTGATTTGATTGAAGTGCGATGGCATATTTATGAGTCGATTGCAAACAATTTGTACATGAAAACCTAAAATCAAAATAAAAATTACGATCAAAAAAATAAGTCGAAAAAATAAGTCCACCTGAGTTTCTTACTGGTTCTTCTCAGGAACGGTGTAGGGTTTGAACCAGTAGTAGATTTTTTTCTCTCTCTTGATAATGTGAGACGATTCGAATATGCTTATTAATAAGCTTACTTGAATAAAGAATAGTTTGACTTTGACTTTGATCGCGTCAAACACTAATTAAAGTTGTACTCTGTCCAACAACGTCTAGTAGTAGAAAAAGGCGTCATACTTATTTAAAAAATGTTGGCTGTATTATTGATCGCAATTTTTGGCAATCGATTAATATGAATGTTACCAATTTTTGAAATAAAAAGACTCTAAGTTCTCACCCTACACTACTGAACCGAGATTTTTTTCCCTAATAAAAAAAAGATAAGTCATATTATTAAAGTATCAAGCATTAAATCGAGCCTAAAAGTCTTTGCAATCATGGGCAGGATATTATTATTCTTTTTCTTTTTTTCAAAACTACAATTTATTTACATTAATTAAATCTAACCTAAACTATACCTAAGATTGGACCTTATGGCATTGTACCGAGGATACTTGGCGGCATTTTCGTGAAAGTTACATTTTATTAATGACAAACTACCGCGA
This sequence comes from Thaumatotibia leucotreta, assembly GCA_025490895.1. Taxonomy (NCBI): domain Eukaryota; kingdom Metazoa; phylum Arthropoda; class Insecta; order Lepidoptera; family Tortricidae; genus Thaumatotibia; species Thaumatotibia leucotreta. The sequence continues at coordinate 124,050 of JALPQI010030634.1, read as the reverse complement.
CGTCTGCTACCTTCAACGACCTATATGAGACGAGATGTCCATAGGATTGAATCGACAGAGCCTTGCAGTAACAAACTACACAGATACCACATTCTGAAGCGCTTTACGAAGTGCGAGGTCATCTCATTGGTGCAATTTTACTTGCAAAATAACATTATTCAGTTGCATCTTATATTGGGTCATTATTTACAGAATATAACAAAAATAGTGGTGTCCTGACGTTTCGGGCATGACGTTACACCCGTGGTCGCAGGCAGACTGGCGAGAGAATGTATCAACACCTTCGTCATGCCCGAAACGTCAGGATATAATTAAACGTAGGTTTACGCGATTAAGCCCTTTAGTAATCTTTAAATTATGAGTGATAATCGTGAAAGTTTAAATCAATATAAAAATAGTGGTGATCCAATTTCATTCGGAATGAAATCGCAGGCCGTGTATTGAGATGATGGTAGTAAGAATACATTTATCGCCACCCCAACTCTTCCCGTGGGTGTCGTAAGAGTCGACTAAGGGATTGAAGTATCACTAACCATTCATTTATTAAAGATTGATGACAGGCCTGCTGCCTGTCATCCTGATCATCAATATCATCATAGTGGACAGTGTTCAATGGATACACTACTACGATCGCCAAACCGCTTGCCCAGCGAGGCGATTATGGGCATTACCTCGTGCACTGTCCAGACGCAAAGGTAATAGTATAGGCTTATGTCCAGCAATGGACTATTACAGGCTGATGATGTGTGTGTTACGTAGTATCAATGTTTCATTATTATTATATCAAAAAAGTTACTTAAAAATCGAAGCATCCGTTAATGTACTTCAGAACGCATCTTATCTGTGACCCGTTTGACTAGTCAATATCCTCACACCACGTCTTAAAATATGTATTCATTTCATAGCGTATATGCAAGGCTTAAAGATCAAAATCGTGGACATATTTTTGGAGCAGAGCGTTCCTAATGTAGCCGATACATGGAAGGACATTTCTCTATATCGAAGTGATCTCAGTGTTGTCTATGAGTCACGTCGCCCCCGCTCCATAGACACCAAGTTTGTTTCTGTTTAATTGAATTGTCTGGTTGCACGTTTAAAACGGAATCTAAAAGTGTTATGTGTGATGAATGATGATCAAAGATTTAAATGAAAATAACGTGGGAATCACAGGTTTGAAGGTCGTCTTGATACCTCTTTGCTTATTGGTGAAAAATAGTGTTCAAAGTTCTTCTGATACGCTTATGGGGCTTATTCCTAATTTTTTACTTAGTTTTTATTTTGTTTGCTACCATCATAGTCTATGAAAAATAGTGACGAAACGACAGAGATAATCCTGTAGGTGCATTCAGACCAAACGAACATTCGCTATTCTATCCCCCCACTTTACGAAATTCGATCGTCACACAAAACGTGATTGGTTGATTTCACAGAGCGGGGGATAGAACAGCGAATGCTCTTTTGGTCTGAATGCACCTTGAGATTTTATAAGAATTGAAATTCTGGTCATTCAGAGTTGAAATATCCAAATTCAATCAAGTTCTTGTGGGGACAATAATGAGAGACGTTAAGTAACGTCAGGTAAGTAACTGAAGTCTTTGAAATTTCTATTTTACTTGTAGCGTATTATATGATTACACTAATAGAAGTAATAGAACTGCTATTGGCATGGCGGTCAAAAGATCGACTGTATTCGTAAACCTTATAGCAAAGCCATAAAGTCTACTTTATATCAATCTGTTAGGTGTTTCTGTACGAGTACACACGTCCACACAGTTCTGACTGATCATCCTTATCAGAATACGGTATAATGGTGAGCTGACTGTGTTACCCATGGTACCAGGTGCTTGTAATATGAATTCCTGTGTAACTAGAGGGTGTAATAGTTCGTAATGCTTGCTCATCGGCGCTTGCGCAGGTCCACTCGGCTTATACCCTTACTGCAAAAAATCGCATATTTCGACGATATGTCTCTGTCATACTACGTGTCACCTTTGTTGGAGTAACAAAGACAAATGCTCGAAATAAACGAATTTCGAATTAGGCCTACTGTCTAGTGTACCCAGGTCTTAGGCTTTGTTTCATAGGTCTTCGCAGGTTAGCCGGGCCAGAGGTAAACTAAAAAAATATGGCAAGACTTGCAGGAACACGCATGCATCGTAAAAGACAGTGGACCAGTGGCAAAAGACATGGCAGGTCTTCACCCAGCAGTGGGACACAAAACAGGCTAGTTCAAAAAAAGGTCGTGTTGAGTATGAAAAACTTCGTCATTCTTAAGGGATTGCTGTTGATCTAAGAGTGGGTGTACGGCAAATAGGGGACCATGTGACAAATATGTGTTCAATAGCCAATGCTACTAAACGGATTTGACGGTAATGTCCGGTTATATTGCTATCACTATGAGCTTCTTTCACGAAGCGATGACTAAAGACAATGCCAGAGCACAGACAGAAATAAGATTACATTTCGTTTCTGCAGCTCCAAATATAAAATTAGGAGAAAACGAGTCTTTTGTCGATCCTCTCATATCCAAGGTTAAAAAGGTGTTTCACAGACTGACTTAAAAATCCTAAATGGTTCTCAGAGGAACAACCCTCTGGATAGGATCACGAGCTATAATATAAACCTAACTACTATATAAACCTCGACCAACTGGTTTTGCGGCCCATGGCCAAGGTCCGCCAACCCCAAACGTTGGAGCCAACATGGCCTAACAACACTGAGCCAATGTTGGATCCAATATGCAAAAACCAGTTTGCATTAAGACGATTAAGTTGAATGTAGTGCGCAAAATGTTTTGATTAACGGAACTGCAGGCCAGTATTGATTTAACTGTAAAACCATTGTTACAATTAAATTATATTGCTTGTCTTTGTGATAAAGATATGAAAAATCTTATTTTTTCTTCTCAAAGACTTTTTGGGTTCATCAAACTGATATTTTATTTTTTTACCGTAAAATCATTAAATTCAACCGTAAAAATATCCTAGTTGTTTTGCCTTCTATTGTCACTAAGACGTAATAAAATTGTACTTAAGAAAAGAGCTGAAAAGAGTCAGAGTTTCGAAAATTTTATTAATTCTTTCATTTATTATACACATAAGATTGCTTTTTGTACGCAGCTAACCATATTTTTAATCGTGAATCCATCATCTTTAAGCTGAATTTGTTGGCCCTAAAAATCACGCGATACTTCAACTTACTAATGTAAACAGATTAAACATAGCTTAGTTGTATTGTATCGGTATTTAAGCGGATACCTACAAAAACTAATCCGTAAGAACACACAATAAAATAACTGTTTATACAATAAACCTTATTTCAATGACACAAAGCCTAACATTCCATGTTCCCAAGTTAGGAAACCTAATATTGATTTGAGCAAAAATGGCCGGCAAACATGGTGGCCTAATATTCTTTGTGTCGCCCACCGTGGGCGCAGGTCGGGATTCTTCCAAGAAAATGCTTTTATATATTAACTTATTTATGTTTAAAGGACTTAAAGTAACTGGATACAAACATGCAGTTATTAATTATTTAACGGGTATCTAAATAGCAATAGGTATCTAATAGTAATACGGTATAATAAGCGTGGGTTAGGCCCCTCACAAGGTGGACTGATGACTTGGTGAAGGTCGCAGGAGTTTGATGGATGCGGGTGGCGCAGGATCGGTCATTGTGGCAATCTTTGGGGAAGGCTTATGTTCAGCAGTGTACATCTTTCTGCTGATAGTATACGAGTAATAATGATGATCTACGCAATAAATAGGAGACGGGCTACATCACTATGGAGTGGTAAATGCTCAAAGTACACGAAGTTTTATACTCGCAAATTGTTAACGAATTCTTCTTTCACAAAATTAATCTATCGATGCAGATTATGTTTCGAGAAGATGTGATTTTTACAAAAGTAATCGATTCCTGCTGGCCTTTTTTGTTTTTTTATTTTTTATTTTAGTACCAACATTTTAAATTAAATGAAAAAAATCTCGTCTCGATGTCAGGTCACTTCTTCAGTTACTTTACTCTAGTTACTTTAACTAGTTTTTAGAAGGTAGGTTACTCGGTAAGCAGCGAAATACCTAAAGAGAGAGTACCTAATTTGATTTGTTTTGATCCCACTTCTGAACTTTGGTATTTCTATTTGTTGTCACCAGAGACGGATTACTTGATCGCACTACTTCGGCTGGGACACCAACGGGACAACGAGATCATAAGTGGATGGTAGGTTTTTCAGGTGGAAGATTATTTGAGATTTTCAGAAGGTACACTGATAACGTGACTATCGGGCATCTACCTCTGTCCTTCAATATTCCCGGGACGCCTACAGGGCTGTTTTGTAGCTGATCAAACCAACGGTGATGAACGAGCAGCCATTAGGTATATTGAAAGACTTTAAAAACGCAGACGCAGTGAATACCATGTAGTAAAAATCGTTCTAAATTTGCCAGATCCAAAGAGAAGTATTGGCCGCCCGGCACTGACCAAGTGGTCCAATATTGAGAGATACCTGAAGAAAGCCCAATTGCCCAAATCGACAACCCAGGACAGACCAGCTTGGCACAACAGGGTGAGGAGACCCGACCTTATATAACGGGAGCAGGGACGGAAAAAAGACAAATGAAAATTACTGAAGAGACAGAGGCATTTGGACGTTCCCGTAAAAATACGAAGGTAAAAGATTTTGCACTACATCTGTAAGTACCTGTGTACTTAGGTAATGTTTTGGAGAGTCCATACCGTTCGCACGATACCCGAGCCGGTCTCAAAACATGCGGTTGGGTTTACGAAATGAGGCTTACGGTTTCACGTACGGTTACCCGATCCTGCAGGTTACTACATTCACAACGGTTAGTTACCAACTTTCAATAGTTACCGAAGAAATTAGATAAAGGTAAAATGTATTTGCAAAAAAACTCGAGGAGGCTTGATCTTGAAACTATATAAGTAGGTGACAGAGTTATTGTGTATCTCTTATTGAATACATTATGTATTCGAGTAAGAACAATTCTAAAGATGTTATGTGACTAAGATATACTAAGTAAAAGTAATCAGCAGACATCGTAACTTTTATAGCCATTTCGGTGTAGCATAGTGGAATATTTTCTACGAAGATGTTCAGTTAAGGTTCATAGTTCATAAACCACACCAGGAACAACTAGTAATACTGAGGCTGAAACGCAAGAATGCTACACCAAAAATGCTGAGAACTGTGTCTCGCAAACAGAAATAATAAATTAGCTACTTTCATCAAATCATCAAAGATACAGAATAGTGGCCAATAATACAACTGAGGTTGCAAAAAAGGTTTTTCAGAAAAACTAAATGTCGTTAAGCGATACAGCACTAAGAAGTAAGTGTTTTCTAAAGACACGGTAATTTTATTTTGTACTCACCAATTTCATAACAATTATCCAAAGGCACTAGTAAACTGTAAGTGACAGAACAGGGCCGGGGACAAACAGACACTGGTTTGTAAAGCGAGCGCGGGTGGATCCGCTCGCCCACCAGGCAGCAGCTAGTCACGATTACACTGGGCGGGTGAAACGCTGGTATCGGACGATGACGAGCCAACTGACAAAGCTAGTAGACAAGTAAATACTGCTCTTGGGTTTCCACCCGCATCCGTGTTCGCCCACTAGACTTGCTAGTCACGATTGCACTGAGCAGGTGAAACGCTGCTATGAGGTGACAAAGCTGGGAGGGGAGACAAGTCAACACTGATCTGTTAAGCGATCGCGGGTTCATGCGTTCGTCAACTAGGCTCTAGCTAGTCACGATTGTATTGAGCGGGTGAAACGCTGGTATGAGGTGACAAAGCTGGGAGGGGAGACAAGTCAATACTGATCTGTTAAGCGATCGCGGGTTCATGCGTTCGTCCACTAAGCTCTAGCTAGCCACGAATACACTGAGCAGGTGAAACGCTGGTATGTGGTGACAAAGCTGGGAGGGGAGACAAGTCAACACTGATCTGTTAAGCGATCGTAGATTGATGTGTTCGTCCACTAGGCTCTAGCTAGCCATGAATACACTGAGCAGGTAAAACGCTGGTATGAGGTGATAGACAAGTGACAATGCTGGGAGGGGACATAAGTTAACACTGGTCTGTTAAGCGATCGCGGGTTCATGCGTTCGTCAACTAGGCTCTAGCTAGTCACGATTGTATTGAGCGGGTGAAACGCTGGTATGAGGTGACAAAGCTGGGAGGGGAGACAAGTCAACACTGATCTGTTAAGCGATCGCGGGTAGATGCGTTCATCCACTAGGCTCTAGCTAGTCACGATTGTATTGAGCGTATGAAACGCTGGTATGAAATGATAGACACTACTGTAATTAAGTGAGTAAAGCAGGTGATGCACAAGCAGTGAGCCACAAAATGTACGTTTTCGTGTCTATTCGACACATTACAATAGGGCTAAATGCTACATTGTAACAAGAAGCATTTAGTTTTTATAAACTCGACTGGAGACTGCAGACTCTGGAAATTGTACACGAGGTTTGTTCATCCACTAGACGAGTGAGTCTAGAATAAGTACATCGATCTGTACAAATATTGGTACCTATCAGAGTTTATAGATACTACTATGAGCAATGGAGAAGGGCAGGGAGTAAAATAAAAACTAAGTAAAAACTGGTCTGTCTGCCCATTCGGAAGCATTCATCCATTGACTCGTAAATACAAGTAATTCAATGAATAGTCAATAGAGCAAACATTGTTGGAAAACTTTAGTATATTCAGTTTAACTTCAGTATAGGGTATTCATTTATTTATTTACTTAGACTTTATTGCACAAAAGAACAGCTTAATGTACAAAAGGCGAACTTAATGCTATGAGGTATTCTCTACCAGTCAACCTTAAGGCAAAGCAGAAAATATTGTAGGCGGTGCATTTGGAAATGATAGCGATTCAAAATTTTCATGTAAAATATACGGTTCCTGTCCAAATGGATTTTATTTTTCAAAGGCAATATAGCGCTACACAATCAGACATTATTCAATACGAGCATTATTTATTTATTTTTATTTTATTTTATTTATCATGAATGAGTCTTATAATAACACAGAATTAAGTCCACTTCAAGAAGAAAATCGTTCTAAACGCAGCGTTTGACACGCCAAGTGTAACGTGGGCTGAAAGGATCAATACAGATCGGCGATGATGACGGCATCTCTCGGTCAGATGCTATCCTGTCGCGACGAGAATCCTCTGCACCTGGTGGCATTGCGCAGGGTTACCACGCGCGCCACAATACAAGTGCATTTTACAAGATACCTCGCAATATTGATTTAAGCTTTCACGATTATCACTCATATTTGAACGACAAACGGGTGTTAAGAATGACGTTACACCCGTGGGCGCAAGGCAGACCCGAAACGTTAGGATAATATGACAACTAGGAATTTTGGGTATGTGAATAAAAATATACCTACTCAATTCTAAAGTTCAAAAAAGGAGGAGGTACTTTTTGTATAAGGTATGTATGTATATAACTCGATATCTCCGAGAACAGTGAACCGATATTCAATTATTTTTGTTTTATTACTACAACATAGTATAAAATAAAGTCACTTTTTCTGTCCCTATGTCCCTTTGTACGCTTAAATCTTTCAAACGCAACGGATTTTGATGAGATTTTTTTAATAGATAGAGTAATTGAAGAGGAAGGTTTTTATGTAGGTATAGTTAGCGACCCGGCCCTGCGCAGTTGGGGCCTCGAGATGGTCCCGTTGGCACTAAGTTGGGGTCCAATGATCGGATCTAAAAAATAACCGTTTTTTTTATTTGGTGATTACTAAGATCAGTAACGGCCGCCATTTAATTTTATTCTGATTTTCTATTGCGTCGTTTCTTACGTCCCAAACGTGGGACTGCTGTGGGGCTACCATGACGTCTAAAATGCGTATCAGTTAAGGTTCTGTTTGTCAGTTTTTGACAGTTATTTTATCGAACTGACACATCGCGAGAATAGGTTTTAAACTGAATCGCATTAGGTCATCGTAGTCCCCTGATGCCTACTTATGCTAGAAAAAAATGTTTCATGCTTATTTACATAGCAATATGGAAAATACAATTAAATATTCCAAAGGAATTATGTAAAACTGTATAACATTATTATGTACCAATGTAATATCATTATTAGTAAACCGGATAGGAAACATATCTGTAACTCCAATAAGATATAATGTGTCTAAGTGCGGTCTTGTTAAAACATGATTCCCGCGAAAATATTAAACATTTTTACAAAATTACACCTCGATGCATTGCCAACTGTTGTTTGTCGGTTTCCTTTTATTATGTAAACACGAAAAATGCTCGAAGTGTTGACACAAATTATTGACGATCATATTAAGGTGCATTCAGACCAAAAGAGCATTCGCTGTTCTATCCCCCGCTCTACGAAATCAACCAATCACGTTTTGTGTAACGATCGTATTTCGTAGAGTGGGGGGATAGAATAGCGAATACTCCCTTCACATAGCGCAACAAATAATGTTTGGCTTCTTTTTCCTGGCCCATATTCCATCATGATGATATTTTACAATTGTGGGCTTGTGTGTTGTTGTGACAAGTTGCCAATCGCTAACGCTTAATCGTCAATCGGAAACGAAAGGCAGCTGTCTTTGTCGCACTAATACGTAAGAGTGACAGAGAGGGAAAACTACGATACGCTACTAAGCGTTAGCGATTGGCATCCTGCTGTTTCTATTAATTAAGCCTGTCGGGTAATTGTAGGCATGTGAGATATATGGGCGTCCCTTGCAGTCAGAAGACTTCACTTTCATCACATACTTTAGTGTAAAGTGCGACCAATTAGATACCATCAAGTCTCGTCTCCATAAATATTTAAACAGCTGTTTTGTTAGCTCGTCACCTGACGGAAGGTCGGCGGTTTGGTTCCGGATTAAGGCTTTCCTACTCGTATATCGATTTAAACCAAGGGCAATTTATGGTGAGAAATTGATTGTTTAATCGAACCATTGTAAATTTGGAAACAGGTACAGTCAAGTGGATAAACTCGAATCGATTCCTTTCATAAATATGTTATATGGGCATTATCTACAAGATTGTACGGTATACGTACAGTAGTAACCGAAATAGCTCTCCGAATCGCTATAGCTGAAGTGGCAGTGGGCGGGCACATTGCGCGTAGAACCGATGGCCATTGGGACGGGAAAGTTCTCGAGTGGCGGCCACGTACTGGAAGGCGCAGCGTGGGTAGGCCCCCACAAGGTGGACTGATGACCTGGTGAAGGTCGCAGGAGTCCTGGGTGCGGGTGGTGTAGGACCGGTCATTGTGACAATCTTTGGGGGAGGCCTATGTTCAGCAGTGGCCGATATGATGATGATGATGATATGCACTTTGCTGGCAAACATTTAGGTGATTTGTCAGGTAAAAGTGAGGTATTTGACCTCGAAATCACAATTACGTTGATAAACACTCAAGTACATTAGTGATATTAGCGTCACTATCACGTAAGCAATTTGTCATATCATCATATTTCACTGTCACCAGTCATCTAATACCTTGACTAAACATCTTCCTATACGTGCACAATAAATCATAGATCCTTAATGCTTTGGAAAGCCCTGATACATCGCGTCACCGCCGGTTTTGCGAGCGTGGGCGCATGGTACAGACCAGTGGTTCAAACAGAAGCAGCAAATATGACAGGTTAATTTTCGAGTGAAATTTAACGGTGGATTTAGACCAAACGAGTAAATGTTCATTCTAACCCCCACTCTACGAAATTCGTTCGTTACACAAAACGTGATTCGTCGATTTCGAAATTCGTTGATTTCGTAGAGTGGGGGATAGAATGAGCATTCGCTCGTTTTGTCTAAATCTACCTTAATGCAATTTCAGTAGAACAATTCAGACAGAAATGGAACAACTGTACCTATAAGTAAACCATGTGTATTTTCTTACTGTGAACGGAACTAGAGTAAGGGTAGATTCCATAAAATGGTACATAATAGTTCTAGATTTTTAAAAATTAAAATATGACAGTTTAAATTGAGCCTTATGACGTTAATACTATCGGAAAAACAGTGAGTCCTACCCCCATATTCATAAGGTCTATAACTGTCAAGAGTTCATTCTTAGAAATCGGCAACTACAGTTAAGGGTTATATGGCTTCGTATGCGGTAAGGGGTTAATGAGAACAAAAATCATGAACTCGACCATTGTGTTACGAAAGCTAGTCATACTTCACAACCTATACGGTATAAGGTATAACATGTCGAACGACCTAGGGCAGTAGAAAACTTGTCACCAAATATCACAAGGGGGAAAGACGGGGCAAAAAGTAGATGAAAAAAACCTTGGGTGATGGCGTAGGTAAACGCTGCCGCTAATCAATCAATCAATCAATCAAAGCGTTTATTTGTAAACATAGGTATTTACAGTATGTGGATGGACAAGAATTTCAGAGGTTCTGCTATGGAGGATAATTATAGGCACCTAAAACTTTTTATCAAGAGTAGAGTTACCAGGTTACAATTTACAAGGCGTCTCTCAATATTACATACAACGTCTAGTTTAATAAATGGTCTGTGGCTGATACGTACACCGATCACTTGCAAGCGCATTATTTCTAATACACGGCTAATATGCTTCAACCGTTGGTCTATTTCCATAAGATTTATCTGGTGTACTGCCATTTGGCAAATTATGTTTCCCAAATATGACTTCCCAAATAACTTATCGCAATAGTCTCATTTCCCAAACAAATCTTTAGCAAAGTTACATTTCTCATTTTATTCATTTGGTCAAATTATTATTTTGCAAAGTTTCACTTCGTCAAGATTTTATTAAGCAAATGCTTATTTAGCAAATGTTTTAGTTTGTCATAAATTAAAATCCAAAAAAAAAAATCCCAAATTTGATACTTCGCAAGCTCTACTTATAGCAAAAGCCTGGCAAATGATAATAATATTTTAAAGTTCGTAGGTCTAAGATACAGGAATTGTGTACTTTTTTGCACAACCCTTGGCTTGAACTTGCCTGGAACAAAAAACGTATTTCATGAATAATTGGTATCATAATGAATGAAGTGAGGAAATAAAATCCATCATAATGATCACAATTCATATTTTTTATTGGTAGGTACTAAGAAGGCACACATAGCCACGGATAAAAAAAAACTATATTTTTATTTTCATTTTCATAAAAAAACTATCCCAGAGCCACCGTTAGGTACGACGACGAGCGAAGGGAGGAGGAGTGTTAGGTGAAACTGCGACCATACAGCGCACGAGCCGAGCGAGCGAAGCGAGCGTGCCGCGGCAGCGGCCGGCGAGTGCCAGAACCGACTATTTTGTTATTCCCTCGGCATTGCGTTCCCTCATCAGTTTCATCTAAATTACTGTTTAGAACCCGACTTTTAATTGTTTATCAACATAATATAAAACCCCGTGTGAGCTTTTATTTAAAAAAACATAAACATACCTATATAAAATTCGCCTCAAACTAAGATACCCAAAAACATTGGTAATTATTTAACTAAATGCCAGCTAAACCATCAACTACATGAAAATATGCATTATAAAAAGTTCCAATTAAAAACCAAGCCCAAAGATAGAATTTCCAACCATCTAGTTGGGAAATGAAATGATTTCATAAGATTCAATTGGAATATGATCTTTCGGCGAAATGCGGTATAAATCGTATGCCATACAATATTTTGGGATTAGTATGTTACGCCAAACGATGCATTTGCCAAAAAATATTTTGGGAAAATAAAAATGACCAAGTATTTCTTTGCTAAACAATCGCTTGCCAATAATAAGGCTTGCTAACTGTAAAATTGCGATAAGTAGTTTTGACAATTGAATTTTTGCCAAATGAAAATTTGGGAAAAATAGTTCGCGATGTGATACTTTGGGAAAAATTATTTGCCAAACATTAGTAAACCGATTTATCTAGTAGCTGAGGCGCTCATAAATATCTAAACACTCCTACAGTCACCGGCTAAAGTAGGTACCTATCTTATACACCGTGTGTTTTTTTCATTCCGTTAAATTTAACAGGCTGCTTAGCCTGGTGTATAGCTTTTAGTCGAACTCGAAAAAAAATTGTTTTTCGTTTTCATACAAAATAAATGAACTGGTAAGTGCGAGAGAACCTAAAGAATAACACAAATGTTAATTTCAGGTGACGGCACATGTCAAAATAAGTAGCATTAGGATGTAATAAAGGTTGCAGTACACTTGTTCAGTCATTAAACTAATTTTTTTAATAACTGAATAACAGTAAGAGTCAAGATATTAGTTTTTTAGAGAAACTGATTATTTTTGACCTAAATAAGCTTCCCTTTAATTTAACGGAAATCAATAAAAATACGGTGTGTGCAGAAAAGAAGTATTTTATAATTATGCATCTACTTATTATATATTTATTGGTGAGATGTGAGCGTTTTATAATGCCATAAGGGCGCTTAGACATTTAATTCGTCAATTTGGCTTGTACAGTCGACGTTAAAGATATTATTACAGTTTAGGCGCCAAAAATATATTTACACGACCTTAATGTCAAAGCAATAAAGTTGTGTAAATATATTTTTGGCACCTAAGCCGTAATGATATTTTTGACGTCCACTGTACCATACAAGCCAGGTTAGTCCTAAAGGCCAAGCCACACCGGATACGAGTGCAGCACGTACAAGTCCGTGTAGTGCGCGTTGTAGCGTATGTAAATGTCATATTAGATGGCATACCGCTTGCGCGAACGTGCACGTGCGCGTGACGTCCAAGCGGTGTGTCATCTACTATGACATAACCGCCTAGTCAGCCTTAATGGCGAGCGACAAAGTGGGACGTTTTTACTAAAAAGCTTAAATTATCGTCACTATCGTACCCATGCATGATTTACCGCGGGACTTAGTCGATTTGTGTAAAGATGGATTTAGACCAAACGAGCATTCCCTCATTCTATCCCCCACTCTACGAAATCAACGAATTTCGACGAATGACGTTTTGTGTAACGAACGAATTTCGTAGAGTGGCAGTGGGGGATAGAATGAGCGAATGCTCGTTTGGTCTAAATCCACCTTGTGATTGTGCCCACAGATGTCATATATACCATAGATCAAGCAAACGTATCTACTTAGCGTGTCAAATGAACTCAGTGAAATCCACTGAGTTGTCCGTCTTTAATCGCAACTTGCAGCTTTCGGGCGTCAAATTTAAGTTGAAGTGAACAAAAACATTAATAATGCCTCCTTAAGTAATATTTATTAATTGCAACAACACAAATGGATACTTACTCAAGGGCCTGAGACATATTTAAAATCATAGGCAAGTAACAAGTTCAGTACAAAATCTGACACGCTCGGCCGCCATACAAATGCCAAACTTGTTTCTTCTATCCAAATCTGATTCTGTGATTATGCCATTATATTTATTTGACAAAAATGTATGAATGCTCCTGCACATGACAATTATATTTTATAAATAGCGGCTGTATAATGACATCGCGGCTATTCTATTCACTACAGCCAATTGCAAGATAACTTATAGGACATGATTACAAGCATTGGCGCCAACGTTTAATATCTTTATGGAAATTGTCTATGGTTATTAAAGGAATCAAACGTACAGGAAGATTTGCTTTAAATGGCCGATAAATACACGGTAATTCTATAGAACTAGAAACATTACAATGCTAACGAAGTATAGAGCCAATTCTATTAATATCATATCATATCGTAACGCCTACAAGGAAGCGACTAATCAGTCTTAGGTATAGGTACATTTTCTTCATGACACAATAATAATAAAATCTGCGACCATATACTAATGAAATATTGCCCCAACGATGGGCAATATTTCATTAGCCAGACTCTATAACATGGACGTTTAATGCCACCTCAAAAATGCCCCCAAAAACAATTGTTCAATTGTGCTAAAGATAGACAGGACATAGCACTTTTCTTAACACTGCGCATATTTCGACGCAACATCTTTGACAAATGTTTATAGAATATAGACAATCAAAACTTTGATGGACCAATCACAACTATCTTTAAATGGCGGTTCAAGTTTTTATAGGTTGATATTGGAATTCACAGACAGGCTACCCAACACTTTTATTTTAAACCAAACGCGCCATAGCGGCAAGGGTAAAGGAACATATCACGGCTATTAAAAAGCGTCAAACGAATAAGTCTGCTGTGGCCGCGCATTTGTTGGAGTCCGGACCTAACCATTGGATTCAGTTCCATAACTCGAAAGTCCTCTCAACCGAACGTATACATCATAGCCGAAAAATACGTGAAGCTATTGAAATTAAGGGGTAAGAAATCTCGGCCGCATGGATTTCCGTGATTTAGAAATGTAAGCGTGGTGAAACATTTTAAAGCCATTGGATGTTGTGAGTGTTGTGTGTAGGCCTAGGCCTACTACTAGTGACAACCCTAGCCTAGAAGTGAATAATCAAGACCAAGTGCGAAAAACCCGCGCAGCTCGAAGGTGTTGATACATTTTCTCGCCAGTCTGCCTGCGACCACGGGTATACCGTCATGCCAGAAACGTCAGGATATTATAATCACTACATAGTATAAAATAAAGTCACTTTTTCTGTCCCTATGTCCCTTTGTACGCTTAAATCTTTAAAACTACGCAACGGATTTTGATGAGATTTTTTTAAATAGGTAGAGTAATTCAAGCGGAAGGTTTTTATGTGGGTATAGTACTCGTCCACCCACAAGATGGACAGACGACCTTGTGAAGGTCGCCGGGACACGCTGGATGCAGGTCGAATCTAACCGGTACATGTGGAAGTCCAGAGGGGAGGCTTATGTTCAGCAGTGGACGTCTAATGGCTGAGATGATGATGATGATAGTACCCTTGCGAAGCCGGGGCGGGTCGCTAGGTAAACATAAGTTTACGCGATTAAGACCGTTTGTCTTTAAAATATGAGTGATCATCGTGAAAGTTTAAATCAATATACCCGACACGTTATCCAAGATTTCTAAAAGTAATAAAAGAAAATCGTCACTTCTCGCTATTCGCCAGCAATGGGTCAGCTTCCCGCCGCAAGAAAGTGGCTTTCTTGTGTAACGAGCGATGTGTCCTGTCGGCGGCTGTCCAGCTAACATGGCCATTCCTGGCTGGGACGTAATCACTGGACATTTCTTCACGAGGGATTTCCTAATGTGTACTCGTATTTAGGCACGGCGTATGCTGTTTTTCTGCTATTCTAAAATATTTTACGATACAATCTTGTTTAATTATTTCTTGTACAATCGACAAATGTGCTAATTGCCTGTTCACATATTTTACTATCGCTATGAAATGTATCGAAGCTACCACTGTGCTAAAAATATCTGAACATGCAATATAACACCTCAAAATAAAAGAGGCATGCTTAGATATTTTTGAGATTCGATATGTTGAGGCAAGTGTATTAAGTAGTACTAGTAGTAGAGGACTCTTCAAATCTTAGGTACCAAAAAGGCGAGCCTTAAATACAGAATGACTTATGAATTATCTTATAAGGTATGAATTAGCTTCTAAAAAATCCGTGCGTAATTTCTTTGCTGGTTGCTCTAAGAATAACTAATTGATATCTCCTTCTTGAGCAAGTTATATTATTATATTATATGTATATATGTATGATATTTATATTAATGTATTAGAGTATGTAATAATGTATGAATGTATATGCACGATTTTGTAATTGCTTTTTAATTAATTTATTATACACAGATTTGTTTTATATTTATATATTTGCGCCGCCTACAATTTTCTCTGCTTTGCCCCAAGGTTGACTGGTAGAAAATGCCTCATGGTATTAAGTCCGCCTGTTGTACTTTAACTTTTACTTTTGTGCAATAAAGTTTAAATAAATAAATATAAGGTATCTTTGTATGAATTACCAGTATGATTGTACGAGTGTACCAAAATGGTACATTTTACTAAAAAGTTTACAAACATTCCAAATCCCTATCTACAGAAAAACTGTAGGTAGACTAACCAATACATGTAAACAAACTACTTAACATTTGAATAATTTAAAGCATACAGTACACTAACAAAAAAAGTGATTAATCTTAAAATAAAAATAAACAAGCTATTTAATAACCGATCAACTAGTTATGTATTTATGATGAATCGACTTGTAATGAGGCGGCAAATTAACGCATTTGTATACAAACAATGGCTGTTTAATAGCTGGCATAGCACATTACCTGTATATGTCTCTGTCACTCCAATTAAGGCGTAGTTGGAGTGACAGGGACGGACGCGAATTTAGCTCGCGGTATCGGTAGAGGTAAACCCTTAAAAATAATTCTTTTTTTTAATTATTTTATTAAGTTTTCGAAGATTCGAATATTCGAATTGCAAGCCCTAGCTATAGCTACTACCTAATCAAAGATCACAATAAACTGGCTGGCAAGTATAAAAGCGTTTGTGTATTATTAATTTATAAAAGCTTCTGGACGGTTACGATCGTGACGACATGCTGTAAAAAGTGAACCTACGCCAACGTTCCATTAAGAAGTTTGGCGGCGAAAAACTGACTAATCTGTTTGAAGGCAAGTGTGTGGTCTGTGTTAGGTAGCATAACCTCGTCTGGTTTAGTCATTCGTCAAGTTTAGACTTCGGTGTTAATCTGGTTGTTGTCTGTTCGTTTTTGCTTCAATGCTGCATTATTGCTTTAAATCATTTCATTATGATGATGACGATGTCCTGTGGCGTGTGGTGACGGCAATAAGAATACAGTTGATAAAAGATGGGCAGCTGCGTCATCATAGTGGACACATTACTGCGATCGCCAATCCGCTTGCCCAGCGTGGCGATTATGGGCATTTTCCTCCTGATGCGCATAGTTAATAGGAGAGTCCTACGTCCAGCTGTGGACTATCATAGGCTGACGATGAGAATAAAAAATAATTTACAACACATACAAATAATGGGAAATGGCTTGGGAATCTGTGTTCCAATAAAGGTGCGTTCAGACCAAAAAGAGTATTCAAAAGAGCATTCGCTACTCTAACCTCCCACTCTACGAAATTCGATCGTTACACAAAACGTGATTGTTTAATTTCGTAGAGCGGGGGATAAAAAAAAAAAAAAAAATAAATAAAATTTAAACTGTTTATTTCAATCCATATTACACATTTTTTACCTTATAACCTAGACCTTAATCTTATAATTAAAGATTTTTAGCGTGGTCTCGGTTACATAGCTGAGTTGCTCACGCTTATTAATAAAAAAAATATATATATGAATCAAATTACATTTTTTTATTTAAATTCTTATTAGAACAGCCTGGGAGCGCATCCGCTCCGTCTGGTTCAAAAATATCTTTAAGAAAATATTTTTTTAACGCATTTCCTATTTGTTTATTATTTTGAAGTTCAAATTTCTGTAAAATTTCTAAAGGTAAGTTATTTAATGTTTCGGGGAGGATGCACTTCCAGGTTCTTCTGCCATATTCATTACACTGCTTGGGGACACGGTAATAGGGTACGGTGGTGATAGAACAGCGAATGCTCTTTTAGTCTGAATACACCTTAAAACACAGCTCCAGCAAATAAGGCAAATGGCGTTCCACGTCAATGAAACGAATGAATTAAAACCACAACAAAAGTTAAATGAAACCCAACGAAGATACGAGTTTGAAGAGTGGGCCATGACTCCTCGCCCGGGAATCCGATATTGCATTCTTCTCAGAATTAAAGTATGGCTGCCCTCCGACGGAGTTATAAGTTATAATGCGCTGTAGAGAAAATATGTTTCGGATCTTTCGAAAATAAGTTTAACAGAGTAATAATTTATAATACAGGGTGATTGGTAGTCCGATGCAAAGCTTTAAGGTGAAGTAAGTATAGACCATTTAGAACCAGTTAAGCCATTATTGTCTTTGACGAAGTCTGACTATTTTTTTTTAAATTAATTTTTTGGTGTTTTTAGCTAAAATACCCAAAATTAAAAATGAACTGCTAATTTTTGACCAAGTAAAGCGATAAATGTACTATTTTTTATTTTATTTAATTAAAGTAACGTGTAAATAATCTACGAAAACATAATAAAAGCTACTGGTTTATAAAAGTTTTTTTTTACACAATTTTAAGGTTCATGATCCAAAATGGAAAATGTTAAAATACCATTTTTATCACCATGTAAAAAAAACTAAGAGTGATTTTTTTCTTCAAACCTTTTAGAAAACATGCCTAATTACCGTTGTATGCATGTGTATACGACGGTTTTGGCATGATTAGATTGCTTGTAAAATTTAAATTACCGAGAACATTATCTTTAGAAGTTACGCAACTTATGAAACTTCTCCTCGGTATACATTGCTACCCACAAGGCATAACTATTATCTGCAATATGTATTGTTTCGAATTTATATCGTGAGTAGTAGTATAGATTCAAGAATACAATTGTTTGTATATTTGTGTATGGCGCATAACAGGAAGAAAGACGAACAATATGAACATGATAGCGATAATAACATTGTCACGTGTATTGTGTAAACATTTTTAACCTACCTACGTAAATTAAATGTGTACCTCTATTATCTTCGTAACTACATTTAATTATTCAACACGTCACCAATATAATTACGAGTATTAAGATACGTTCCTGGAAATATGAATATGGTAATCGAACGAGATTCACGATATGTGTCAAATACAACAAATGCTACTGAAAGTCAGCCATATTTGTTTATATTTTTTGGTACAAGTGGGGGGTACTATTTACGTACGTACCTACGGGATTACGTTAAAATACTATTTTACTATTATTTATGTTTACGTTAAAATACTATTAAATAACAATATTTTTTTTAAAGACTGAGTGGCCGAGGTGTGCTAGGCATCAGCCGCGAATGCTGAGTACCTACGTGGGTACGATCCCCACCTCGGACGTTAGGTAATCTTGGTCGTTTTTCTTTGGTATATGACATCTAATATTTAGAAGATTTAAGGTTTTAAGTTGGTAATAAAACCAAGATTGTGTTCTAAAAGTGCGTGATTACGCAAGTTTTTAGGTCTGTTTACATTTTTTTTTATTCTTCTGAAGAATGATATACAATACTCGAGAAAATTCAAATATTGAATGTATGTAAGGTTATTTTATAAAGCTAATACTAATTATAATATAATATAACGAAATATTTCATACCCTCGGTATTTTATAGCAATTATTTGTGACAGAGTTTTTTTTATACGTATTGGCACAATAAAGTGGCTCCACCTGATCGTAAAATCATGTTTTTTTAATTCTACTGACGAATTGTATATAAATAAGGTATGAATTAGTATATTAGGAATGAAGATAGCATTGCGGTGCGCGTGCGTTATCGGCGCCGGCGCAGGGTGCGGGTTGCGCGCATGCGTGCGGCTGTCGCAATGGCTGATTGTCTCACGAGGTTGGCAAGCGATTCTTCGAATAGATGGCTTCATGTTTATAGTCTACTATAAGATACGATAAGAGATGATATATGTTTTATCTATAATCTATGAGGCGGCTACTGTGAAACGTGCGAAACTGTCCTAGCACAATCCTCTGGGTGAATATCTGAGCGTTTCAACCGCCTAATTTTGGTGGCATCTTTTTTGCAGAAGTTTCTATTTGTTACAATGTGCTACTTTGTCATTTGAAGGAGGCACGGTATCTTATACAAATGACGAAGTATAACATTGGAGGCTTTTATAAACTTCGGCAAAAACGATGCCACCAAAATTAGGAGGTTGAAACGCTCAGATATTCACCCCTCTGGGAGTTATCCTTTTTCACTTGGTCTACAGAAATACTTCACTATTACTGTGTTTTAAAATTTAGTAAACCTCTTTCGACAATATTTGAGTAATATAATTAGGAAACGGAACTATGAGTGCAAAACTTTAACAAAACTTTTCAAGTGAATATGAAAGAGCACATACATCCATAAAATACACACCCAAACATTGTAAGCTCAAGGTTCTGATATACCTAGGCAAAAAAATTTATACATATTTTTCAATAAGATTTATATTTGGATAAAGTGTTCCTATAATAATATTATGTCAGTTTTGAATGTTTGTTAAAGTTTTGAACCCATAGTTCCGATCCCTAAATATAATCTTACAAATTCCAATATTATCTTTGTTTAGTAGGTACCTAATTACGCTAAGGTAAATTATTATTACCATAAACGATAACGAAATGAAACAAAGCTAAGCACACATTAGTGTCAAAGTGTTAACTTAATGATGGCATTCAACTTTTGGACCAGTATTTTTGAAGCATTCGATTACGAATCGTTTAAGAGATAAGTTCATCTTTCTTTGTGTTTCTACTAGTACTATACACCGTGTTTTTATTGATTTCCGTTTCATTAAAGGGAAGCTTATTTAGGTCAAAAATAATCAATTTCTCTAAGAAATTAGTATCGTAACTCTTACTGTTATTGAGTTATTAAAAAAATAAGTTTAATGACTGAACAAGTGTATTGCAACCTTTATTACATCCTAATGAAACTTATTTTGACGTGTGCCGTCAGTCACCTGAGATCTTATTCTTAAGGTCATCTCACACTTGCCATTCCAATTATTATGTTTATGTATGAAAATAAAAATATATTTTTTTTTATGAAATGAACAAAAGCGGATATACCAGGCAACTACTATTAATGTCCTAAGTAATCTGTTAAATTTAACGGATATCAATAAAACACGGTGTATATAGTTGCCGATTTCTAAGAATTAACTTTTGACAGTTTAGAAATGATCAGTAAAGACTATCGAAAAAATGGTGTGTCTTAACCTCATATTAATAAGGATCAAGGTCTAAAGTTCATTCTTAGAAGTCTGCAAGTACCTATAGGTATTTATACCATTCGTCAGTAGAATAAAAAAAAACAAATATGGCTGACTTCCCAGAGCATTTTACGTCTTTGACACATGTCGTGAAACACGTTCATGAATATATTGTTATGTTTGTCTCAGCCTCCGTAGCTCAGTTGAGCTTACGAAACGGGAAGTTCCATGTTCAAATCCCGGTGAGGGCCTATAAATATTTGTATCACGTCACACATCATCAGCCTATATCAGTTCACAGCTGGACAGCCGACTCTCTTTAGCCTATGCATGTGGATGTGGATGCATCAGGCGGTAAAAGCCCATAAGCGCCACAACAGAATGTAAAGATGGATTTAGACCAAACGGAAATGGTCCCTACGGAAGACCTGCGCTGGCTGAATAGCCAGCATCATGCTGAGTAGGGCCCATTTCGTGGTACTATGTTGACTATATTTGTTTGTTTTCATTCTGTGTCTCTACGAAATTCCTTTGTTACACAAAACGTGATTCGTCGAAATTCGTTGGTTTCGTGGAGTGGGGGATAGAATGAGCATGCGCTCGTTTGGTCTAAATCCACCTTAAGAACTAATAGCGGAACATATTCAAATTAAATTCAACCTACTGATTCACTAATGAATGTAATCCAATTTGACGGTAACACACACTTCACGTCATCAGACGTCACCGCACGTCAAATACCTCTTAACACTTTTCACGGGTCGTTACACTCATGTGGTTACCACCATGCTATGAGAGTGACGTCTTGCTGGTTCATCGTTTATACCTGTGACTCTTCGTAACTCTTATGTGAATGATATAAGGTTCATCTATGTCGGTGAAAAAATGGTACGCGGGAGGTCAGTTCATGTCGTAGTTTTTGTAAGGAAGCTTCTTATGATTGAAGTCCTTTCATAAAGTTAATATCTACTTATCAGTTTTAGGCTTTTAGGATCGAAACCTAAATACTGTATGTTGTTGGTAGGTATCCCGTATCAGAACCCCATGTGTTCGAAATATTTCCTTAAAAGCATATAAGGGCTACCGAGTTTCTTAACTGTAACTTAAAAATTATTAAATTATTATTTTATGTATTACATTTTTTACAATAGATATATTTTATTTTCACAGTTACTATTTCACTGTAAATATAAAATAAGTTCTTGTAGTATGGACAGTGACACTTCAATCCCTTAGTCGACTCCTACGACACCCGCAGGAGGAGTTGGGGTGTACTACAAGATTGATGATGGGCAGCAGCGTCATCATAGTGGACACATTACTGCGATCGCCAATCCGCTTGCCCAGTGTGGCGATTATGGCCATTTACCTCCTAATGCGTCTATACGCATAGTTAATAGGAGAGGCCTACGTCCAGCAGTGGACTAACATAGGCTGATGATGATGATAAAATAAGTTTAAATAAAGTATCTCGCGAGATGGCCCTTATTTTGTTTTTGGAACTATAAAATATCCAGATATATTGTCGCATAAAAACCTTAGGTGGGTAAATAAATAAAAAACCCGGCCAAGTGCGAGTCGGACTCGCGCGCAAAGGGTTCCGTACCATTATCAATTTATTATTTAAAAAATATAGTTAAATCAACCTACCTCAAAAACTATAGGAGATAACTTAATCAAACCAAAAATCGTTGATAGAGTTTATAAATGTGCATAACATATATATTTTTTTAGAATTTTATATCGCGTAGTTTAAAAAATAGAGGGGGGGGGGGGACACATTTTTCAGACTTTGAGAGCTGATATCTCGAAAACGATTTGCTTAAATAAAAATGAGATGTATAAACCTTCATATCATTTTCAAAGACCTTTCTATTAATACCCCACACGCTTATATACAACTAAAAAAATTTTTTTATCCCTCTGTTACATGTATGGAGGGCCCCCACCCCAATGGCTTTTTTTACAATTTAGTATCATAATCCTGTAGCGGTTTATACAACACATATCCTTACCAAATTTCATTACTGTAGCATTTATAGTTTCCGAGTAAATCGGCTGTGACAGACGGACAGACGGACAGACGGACATGACGAATCTATAAGGGTTCCGTTTTTGCCATTTTGGCTACGGAACCCTAAAAATGAAACTGTTGTTTCTTAAAAAAATCTCTCAATTACGTATATTAAAGATCCAGTCCGAATCAGAACATAATGGCACTTTCTCAATTAATCTACTAAAGATCTCGATGTACGTATTTAACTTGCATTTGGTATTGAAGTAGGTATCTTATTATTTTCAAGTTGGACTTTAGCGTAACTTGGTGCAAAGTTGCAAACCCGTATTTCTTGCAGCTGGGAGTTATATTTGGCGTCTTATTTTTTCTTTAAAATGCCTGGAGATAAAGATAGTGATCATTTTATCTGACGAATATGTTTATCCAGGAATTATACAAGCGGTAAGGAAAAAGAAAGAAAAAAAATATAAAAAAAGTGTTGTGGAGACAACAAACTTCAGTCTTGAGCAGTCTCCAATCGGAATGATGAAACATTTTCACCTATTACACTCGCAGTCCATGAATACGGGTCAGGTGGCTTTTTTCATAGAAAATGCTAGAAACATGCTGATTACAAATATTTAAAATAAATATTTATAATACAAGTGGAACAGTTTTTAACATCAGATTGTATTGGAATTTCCCTGAAGTTTTCACCCGATCCGAAAAACACGGACCTTTATTATTAAGGTGCGGTTAAACTAAAAGAGCATATTTCGCTGTTCTAACCTCCCACTACCACAAAACGTGATTGGTTGATTTCTTAGAACAGGCGCTAGAACAGCGAATGCTCTTTTGGTTTAAACGCACCTTCAGATGACTCCGTAGATATAAAATTGCAACTCATGATTAAAAACTCATATTACCATACATTTTTAAGTGGTTTTCTTAAACGGTATACATTTTTGTCTTACTCAAACCGACCTAACGACAATTTTAAAGTTTTTTTGGATTTATTGATTTAAACTTTCACGATTATCACTCATATTTTAATGACAAACGGGTCTTTTTTGGATTTATTTATAAATTTAAGGAAATTCTAATACAACCTGATTTAAAAATAGATACTACCTACACTATAAATATGTTGAAAAATATTTGAAATCTCCATGTTTGCATTATTTTCTATGAAAAAAACCACCTGACCCGTATTCATTAACCGAGTGTGTATTTATATCGTATGTGATATTTAAAACTAGCTATTATTTTACTGGTTCTTGTTATAGACATGATGCCCAAGGATTTGCCATACATACAGCGTTGCAAGTTATTTTATTCCGCCGCGTCGGTTGACATAACTCCGCTTTTGGCTCGCTGCACTCTTCTATTCTTTTATTGCATCGCATTCGCATTGTTTTTGACGTCACCATTCTCTTTAGGAACTGTTGGACACGGTATAAAGGTGCATTTAGACCAAACGAGCATTCGCTATTCTATCCCCTACTCTACGAAATTCGTTCGTTACACAAAACGTGATTTGTCGAAATTCGATCGCCGATTTCGTAGAGTGGGGGATAAAATGAGCAAATTCTCGTTTGGTCTAAATGCACCTTAGTGGAAACTAGATTATATATACGATACTTTAGGTTATCAGAATTCTATTAAAATGATGATGAAATTATCCTAACGCCCGCTTCTATGGATAACAAAAGAGTTATACGTTTTTAAACTAATTTACCCCCCGTTTAAAAGCATATTAAAATAATTTACCAATTTATAAGGAATTGGGATATACATTATATATATATATATTTAAAGAGAGCTGTTGTAGCTCTCTTCCAAAACCCATTTTATTCCGCTAACATACAAATTATCAGTACTAACTCTTTGAGTACCTATCCTCAAAGGTACTAGCTTCTGTCCAGAATCGTTCGCATAGGTAATCAAGTTTCTACTTTAAGCTTTGAATGTGAAGGAACTTTATTAATATACATTTACAATAATAAAAAAAATCGCGGAAAAATCGGCAATTTTGTAATATACTCGTACTCGTATTATGTTATGATACCTTGAGAGCTATAAGTATGAGTCTAGGACTTTTGTTCTTCCATCTGTTATGTTCCATCTCACACCATGGGAAATAATATTAACTACTACGATCATCTGTGTGACTTTTTACCATATTGTACCAATACAACACCCAGTATAGGTACATAATATTATCTATAATCAATATGATGACGGAATATGCTAAAGTGTACGCCTACAGTTTGGCAAATACGGTCGTGGAAATATGCTCGTGTCCTTCGTAATGAAATAAAATGGATACGCTATATGCTGAATAGCTATTTGCTGTATTGATATTTAACTGTTCTTTGTAAATAGGTACAATCGACGACAGGATCACCTAACCTCCCCTCGCATAAGTTGGAAGCAGGGGGGTCAGATAAATAACTCTCGTCTTCGACTGTACTTCGTTCTTTATTTATTTTTTGACTATATTAAACTTTACTTATAGGTACACAAATTTGAGAGTACCGCGTTTGTGAATACAGTATTTTTTGGTGAACATAATGTGGATTGATATAGTGATAATAATATTAGGTACAACAAACATCAAATGTTGTTCAAATAGGTAAATAAATCTAAATAATATGTTGCTATTTAATTATGTACGTAATACTCGTATGATAAATAAATACCTACTTGGTTCTTCTTGAAATTCTGAACGTCCGCTACTCACGGTGATATTTGCGCAAATGTCTGCTTTTACTTTCGTTTGCGATGAAAAGTATAAATATGAATATGGCGTAAGATATTATCTACTGAGGAGACGGTAATGCCTAATGAATCACTAGAATTCAATATGTAACTAACGTCATATTCTCAAGAAACAAAAATTGAGGTCACGCGTAAAATATGAATAACAGATGAGGGTACTCATTGTTTTGAAGTTTAGTCATGGAGTCATCGGCCTTCGGGCTACCTGGGGTCCAGACCCAATTGTTCAAATAAGGAATTATAGTTGGGATGAGAACAAAGCGTGGAATGCAAACAATCAAGAGCAAACAAACACTGAATCCCGACATAACTTCAAGCTTCGTCACCCGTTCGAAAGAGTCAAGACAATATCAATATCAAAACCTTGCACTAATATAGTACATTACGACAGAATTGCGAAAAACATGAAATTCGAAACGAGTGGCGATGTTTTAAATCGACACGAATTACGAATTTCCTTTTTGCACGCGTCTCGTACGACGTTTTTTAGTACAGATGGCCCTCCGAAATTTTGGGCCTGATGTAAAATGAGCCACTTCTCGCACTAGAGCCTAAAAAAGACACCATCTGTACTAAAAATGTATTTTTTGATAGAAACAGCCCTACGAGGCAAAGATATGATCATGACTTTTGAAAATAATTGAACTATAACAGAAAAGAATGTTTAAACTCCAAAAGAGAAATTAAGAAGCCAAAGTACTTGAAACAGAAAGATCTGATAAAGAATTACGGTTAGTCAGTTTGAATTGAAATATCATTTAGATGTGAGTTGGATTCTTATATGAAGCATATTGGGCTAAGTTACATGTATTGTAACTATTGTAGGTAGTGTTTGCAATTATTACTTTAAGAAGAACCAAGCAACAAACAACCAAGATATGCGTTTTCAAATTCATTTCTGTCAATGAAAAAAAAACTATGATTGTTTGGCGAGAATAAAATCCCCAAGTCACTAACACCTCTAATTAACATATCAATTTAAATATAAATGCGAGAGTCCCAACGAAGAATTGAAGCCTTATTTATGCGCAAACACGTTTAAAGTAACGTTAACCGTCTTACAATTTAAAACTAGTAAGGGCTATTCAAGCAAGTGTAATGAAACTGACCAATTTCTCGCATGTTTATTTATTAATTGTGCAAATGTTATTGTCTAGACATCATCCAAATAGTAACACTTACACATAGATCAGTAAATAAACAGACGGTCAAATGGTCACTTTTTTACCAAGACTTACCTGTCTGCAAGCCGATGAACATTAGATATGAAACTGCACTGTTAGTCACCGTGTTAATAAGTTCACTGTTAGTGTCGTTTCGGCGCGTGCGGCGTCCGGGCGGGGTGTGCGCGGACTGGCGGGCTGCGCCGGCGCAACCCTGCGTGACCCAGGCTTCGTGCCTTAAGCTGAGTTCATAGTGTTCATGCAAGTTACAAGTTTTGAGACGCAACTATTGGTGAGAATGAGAGGCAAATATCTGCAATTCTTGCATATAACTGTGCCAAAACTTCCAGGGTCGCGTTTTATAAAGTTACAATTTTGTTGTTCACATATTGACTAGAAAGAGATCTCTAGCCAATACGTGCGTGCGTTAGAGAGGCAAACAGCGAAATTGCAAAATGTAACTCTATAAAACGCGACCCAGGAGTAAACTAGGCTGGCTCACACTCTTTATCGTGAAAATCGTCTACATACTGAAAATGATAGTAGTTTTTGACAATAATGATACCTACTCTTCTAGGCTTCGTGTCCTAGGCTGAGTTCACACTTGCAAGTTGTAAGTTTTGAGACGCAACTATTGGTAAGAGAGGCACATAATCTGAAACTCTGTCTGGTTTAATAACTTTGTGTCAAAACTTGCACGTGTATACTCGACTTAAAGACTGGCTCACACTTGCGTTTGCCTCCGAGGTCTGAAGTCTTGATAATGGGAGTCTTCTAGGCTTTGTGCCCTAAGCTGAGTTTACACTTGCAAGTTACAAGATTTGAGACGCAACACGCAACTATTGGTAGAGAGGCACATAATCTGGAACTCTGTCTTATTTTTAACTTTGTGTCAAAAATGCAGGTGTATACTCGGCTTAAAGACTGGCTCACACTTGCGTTTGCCTCCAAGTCTTGATAATGATACTCTTCTAGGCTTCGTGCCCTAAGCTGAGTTCACACTTGCAAGTTATAAGTTTTGAGACGCAACTATTGGTAAGAGAGGCACATTTATCTGGAACTCTGTCTGGTTTATAACTTTGTTTCAAAACTTGTAGGTGTAAACTCGACTTAAAGACTGGCTCACATTTGCGTTTGCCTCCGAGGTCTGAAGTCTTGATAATGGTACTCTTCTAGGCTTTGTGCCCTAAGCTAGGGCCTATTGCATAACAGATTACAACTAATATTACAAGCGGAAGTCTCTTTCAAGTAAGAGAGATAGAAAAGAGACTTCCGCTTGTAATATTAGTTGCAATTTGTTATGCAATAGGCCCCTGATTTCACACTTGCAAGTTACAAGTTTTGAGACGCAACTATTGGTAAGAGAGGCAAATATCTGGAACTCTTTTTTGCATATAACTTTGTTTCAAAGCTTGATGCAATAACTTGCATTGTTAAGGAGTACGCGGTTAGACCATAACATAGTAGGTACACCGTTCGTACCCATGAGTACACATTGGCAAGGCTGACTTGCACGTGTAAACTCAGCTTAAAAGCAGTCTCACACATGCTTGAGTCTCATGAGTGGCTTGAAGTCTTTATATTGGAAATGATAGTACCTAGTTTTTTTTATTATGGGCATTTTTTATTGTTTACCCGACAGCTAGTTAGTGTATTTTATTGTTACTAATCAGAATTCACGAACTTCGTTCAATCTTTAAATATAGGTGAAAAGGTTTCAAAATGTTTCCGTAAATTTTTCATACTTTTCATTATTCTAGCGGCATAAGTGGATACAACAATATAAAGGAAAATTTCAATAAAATCGGTCCATCGGTTTTAACGTGAAGACGAAGTTAAAGTAACTCCGATTACAATAATATATTAAGTACATGGAAGGATGGATGGATTTCCATAAACCTTCTACTAGAAAGTAATCCTTTCTCTTTCTCCTTTCAATTAAAACTCAAACATTTTAAAACCCGCGTGGAAAGGACGCATAATTTAAATAATTCAATAAGTAAAGAATGTACAGATACAGTCACACTCCGAAACTCGGCTTACAGACACGTCTAATAATATCTACACGGTTTAGACCCTATATCCAGGGTATAAGGATCAAAATAGTTAAGATATTTATGGAGCTGTTGTACAATCTCTGGTCCCACTAATTAGTAAAGTGCATTATTTATTTTGATGAGATAACTCGGTTTAACAGTTACTTTTATGAATATGATTACGAATTAAGTGGATTCCATGTCGAATGTTCTGAGGAAGCGTATTTGGAAACAACAACGAGGAAGGGGAAAAAAATCAACAGCGGATTTATGACCAAATTTGAAGTTCAAAATGTCATATGAAGTTTTCTGGATTGAGTCTATTTTAAGAGAAAATTTGATTTTTTCCTAAACCCGTTTTAGCGCGTTACGCTGTAATAAAAGCATTTTAGGAAACGATTTTATTACCATGTTGTCTTAGTCTTGTGACACTTAATTGACAGACATGAAATGAACAAAAAAATCTTTAATAATTATTATTATTATTATTTCTTGTAATTCAGGCAGACAGTTGAGACAACTGATGGTGCCTGTATCCAATGCCTCTTGGTCACATTTCAAGATGTATTTTTGGACATGTGCTTATCCAATCTGTTTTTGAATTGGTTGATGCTGAGAGCTGAAACTACATCCTCCGGGAGTTTGTTCCAAGTATTGACCACTCTGTTACTCAAGAAGTGTCTGTGGGGGTTGCTGTATGACCTGCGAGCGAGCAATTTTAAGTGATGACCCCTGAGACGATTATTATTGTGGCGCGTATAGATGTTGTGGAAATCTTTCAGATTATAGTGTCCCGTTAGAATTTTAAATGTCTCAATTAGGTCACCACGTTCTCTGCGTTGCTTCAAAGTTGTAAGCTTCAGTTTCTGTAATCTCTCGTCATACGGTTTGTTCTTTAGTTTTTTTGGCAGTTTGGTGAAACTTCTCTGTACCTTCTCGAGCATCTCAATATCTTTAACAAAGTATGGACTCCAGGTTTGAAAACCATACTCCAATAGAGGCCTAATGTATGTCTTATAAATCTTCAGCACCATCTCCGGCGTCAGACATCTAAAAGCCTTCCTCGTGAGGTAAATTAAGCTTCTCGCTTTCTTTACTATTGCAGTGATGTGTTCCTCCCACTTCAGGTCTTCAGATATCTTGACGCCCAGATCCATTTGTACGTTGACAGTGTGTAGTGCAGTTCCTTCTAGGTTGTAGGTTAAGCGAGGATTACGATTGCCTATGTGGAGTACAGTACACTTGGAAGAGTTGAGTTTTAAGAGCCATTTCTTGGACCAGTCTGCGATGTTATTTAAATCGTCCTGTAGTTGATCGTAATCTTCCAATGGGTTAGCATAAAGTTTAGTATCATCAGCAAACGTAGTTACACTGCAATTTAGGCAATATGGCAGGTCAAATGTGTATAATATGTAAAGTACAGGGCCCAGAACGGAACCCTGAAGTACTCCACTAAGAATCTCTCGTTGCTGTGATAAGGTTTCGCCAACTCTCACTTGAAAGGTTCTTCGTCGTAAGAAACTCTCTATCCATTTAAGCAATTTCCCTCTAATCCCAACATGTTCCAACTTGTGAAGAAGCCTTGTTGTGGGCACTTTATTAAAAGCTTTTTCATAATCAAGGTAAATAACGTCAATTGGGTCTCTCACGTTGAAACTTCTAGTCCAGGAGGATAGGCAGGACAGTAAGTTAGAGACTGTCGAGCGGTGTGGACAAAACCCATGCTGTTGGTCACCTATCACATTGTGCAGAGTTATGAAGTTCCTAATGTGCTTCACTACTATTTTTTCCATGACTTTACAAGGTACGCTGGTAAGGCTTATCGGTCTGTAGTTTGATGGATGCAACTTGTTCCCCTTCTTAAATATCGGGGTTACATTTGCTATTTTCCACAGCTCGGGTAGAACTCCTGTATCATATGAAGTCTGCATAATGGATGCCAACAGATCAATTAATATGTCGCAATTCTGTAGCAGAATAACTGGAATATCATCCGGTCCTGGTGAGGAGTCTTGTTTTAATTCTCTTATAGCACTCTTGACCTTATCACTAGAGAAAATTATGTCAGGGATCGTATCTTCAATTCTTAGGGATGGTTCCAAATTAGGCAATTGATCATAAGGTTCTACTTGAAAAACACTAGCGAACTGGTCTGCAAATGCTTCAGCAATTTCAGGGGCACGGTTTACTGTGTTGCCTTGAGTGTCAACGATAACGGCAGGTATGCTCACCTTTGTAGTCACTTGTTGACGTATGTAAGAGTAAAACTTTTTCGGACCTGCTTCTAGCAAATTTGTTTCATATTTAATTCTACTTGTTTTACTAAGATTTGTTAGCTTGTTGTTTGCTTTCCGGTATTCTTTATAGGATTCATCCAGCCCAGTTAGAACATATTTATTCCAAAGTGCAACTTTATGTCTGATCAACTTTCGAATTTCATTCGTGATCCAAGGCTTGTCACCAGTATCAGACTTTGCTTTTGTACGAGGCACAAATAGATCAGTAGCATTTTTAACGTTGGTAATAAAAGTGTTGTATTTATCACATACATTGTCCACAATTTCTAAACTCTGAGGTAAAACAAGTCCCAAATGCGAATTGATTCTTTCAAAATCCGCTTTTCTATAATTGTACCGGGGTTCTCTTTCCTTTCTAGTATTTAATCAGTAAACTGGTATGGTCACTTTTACCGACTGGAGCCTGATGGCTAACATCTGCTATCAAAAGTTCATCGTTAGTGAATATTAGGTCCAGGTAAGATGGTTGCTTGTCGAAATCTAGTGTGCTGGTTAACTAATTGGTGAAAGTTTGTGTTTCTATACCACTGAATGAAGTTGTCTTCCTTTGGTGTCACATATCCAGTGTTTTGGAGAGGCCACTTTACCCCACCATAGTTGAAATCCCCCATAATGATCAAATCATTACACTCCGAAGCTTTGCTTAATTGGTTCAGCAAAATACTATCCTGATCTAACGACGAGTTATGTCCTCTGTAGAGGCCACACAGCAGGAACTTACTGTTATCAGTATTGATGTCCAGGAATAGGCATTCAGAAGCTGCATGTTTAATATTATAGCTGTAGTTCAGTTTTGCTGTCATGAAGCTAGATTTGTTTGCGGCATAGATAGCCACTCCACCACTTACCTTGCAAATGAAAAAAAAAACGTTCAAAAAGCATATTTGCGATAGTTTCATTAATAAAATCCGTTTTTTGTGTATTAAGGCATTAAAAACATAAAAAAAAACAAAAAAAAAATTTTTTTTTGCAGATTTGACCAAAACTCGTTTAACATTTTTTGCATCTTTTAGTCTCAGGAATATAATGTTACTATTTTTCCCTTTCCTCGTGGGCACCTTGTATAAGGTACTGTACAATATTCCATAGGCTAAGACTAACGCCACAGCGTGTGACAAGTATTACCAACTAGCGACCCGCCCTGGCTGCGCACGGGTACTATACCTACATAAAACCCATTAATCTACCTATGAAAAAAAATCTCATCAAAATCCGTTGCGTAGTTTTAAAGATTTAAGCGTACAAAGGGACATAGGGACAGAAAAAGTGACTTTATTTTATACTATGTAGTGAGTAGTGATGATATGTATGCTTGTTAGAGTGACAGAGGCGTCATTAGAATAACAGAAACTCGTGGTCCAACTTCAAGCACGACTTCTTACGGCTGCTAGGCGTATATGAAAATGCTCAAAAATACTGCCCAGTGTTATTGACTAAGGAAACCGCCTTGCTGTCAGCGCTGTGTCAACGCTGCGGCAGCGTCGAGCCTAAAAATGGTATTCACTAATGTACTTTAAACGACACTAGTGCTCGGCGACGAATACGGCGTGAGCTGGAACTACACTGCGTCGAGAGTTTAATGTACGAACTTCGTATTCTCTAACGAAAAACAGCGACGAACTCGCCCACAACCTCGCTCATAGCCTCGATTCCTAATGTCAAATCAAACAGGTAGGATTTTAGACAATGCTGTCTCGACGTCGAGCTCGTTGACGAACGAACGCAGCGTCGAATGTGTGAATAAGAGAATAGCATAGCTGTGCACTCATAAACATATTTAAGCTACGAGGTGACGGCAGTACTTACAGATGGTCCGACCAGGTGTCCGAGGAACTACAGATGCCGATATCTCTGGCCCTTCATCAAGCTCAAGAATGCAGCAGATGGAGAGGCCTTCTTCAGCGACTACATCATGGCCACGATCCTCAGCAGTGAGGGGCCGACTTAAGGAGGAGGAGGAGGAAGTGACGGCAGTAAGAACACATTTGTCACATCCCCAACTCTTCTCACTGGGTGTCGTAAGAGTCGACAAAGGGATTGAAGTGTCAGTGTCACTGACCATTTTATTGAAGATTGAAGATGGGCAGCGTCATCGTAATGGACACAATACAAGCGATCGACAAACCGCTTGCCCAGCGTGGAGAGTTGGATTACCTCCTAATGCGTTCATATGCATAAGTAATAGGAAAGACCTACGTCCAGCAGTGGATTGAGATATTATTATTATTTATTTATTTATTATTAATATATTAATTAATATTATTGGATTGAGATATTATTATTATTTATTTATTTATTATTAATATATTAATAATAAATAAATAAATAATAATAATATCTCAATCCACTGCTGGACGTAGGTCTTTCCTATTACTTATGCATATGAACGCATTAAGTACATATGGATTACAATCTTAGTATTACGAGTAGTAATTGTCCTACAAAACTCTTTAGAGTTTGACTGTAGGATCCCGGTCTCTTTTTAGTTACATTATATAAAATAAAATAGTTAAACATGGTGTTACAACATTAAATTCATTTTATATTACTATTGACATGGCAAATTATGGAAAAAGTGTGTTTTCAGAAGCCTCTTAAATTTATTTTTGTTGGCCTGACACCTGATGGCTTCAGGCCAAATAATAGGGTAATGATGTTATGTGAACCGTTTAACCGTGACCGTTTAATTATAATTTTAGTGGAATTTGTATATGTAATATGGAACGGTTCTGAATGCGCCCAGAGCGGCGCCAGCGCAATGGGAGTCCTCGTGGCAATATCACCACAAATTACGTGGCGTATCACGTGTTATGAGCCCATATCGTACTAAAATGATAACATGGCTGTAATCTGTAATATGTTCCAGTCGCTTTTAGAATTCGACTATTATTCTCCTAATTTAATTATTCAACAAAATAGATCCCGAAAAGTTTCTTACCGGTTCTTCTTGGGTTAGTGGTGTAGGGTTAGAAGCGGAAACTGTTTCTTTACTTGCTATTGTGTATTACGATTCAAAAGTACTTATTGCTATGCCTATCTGAGTAAAGAAGCACCAGAAAAATGTATGTTTGCATAGTGTAAGTAGCATAATAAGCGATCGCAGTAGTGTGTCCACTCCAATATTTATTGATGATGCTATACTGCCCAATCAATCTTCGCTTCTCCCATCTGAAAGCGGCCTTATAGAATCCCTTAGTCGACTCTTACGACACCCAAGGGAAGAGTTGGGGTGATGACAAATGTATTCTTATTGCCGTTACGTCGTCAACCATAGCAAAAACAGACAAAAAGTTGATTCACCCAAATATCAACTGGATGCTTAGCCAAGTAGCAAATCGCTAGCGCTTAGTAGCGTATCGTAGTTTTCCTTCTCTGTCACTCTTTCATATTGGTGCGACAAAGACAGTTATGCCTTTCGTTTAGGATTGACGATTAAGCGCTAGCGAATTGGCAACTTGGCTAAGCGCCCTGATCACAGACAACATAATGTCTGTGGCCCTGATATTCCATACTTCCGTACCTACATAAGTTCCGAAAAATTCATTGGCATCTAGCTCCGCACGGCACGACATCATAGTCCAAGTAAATTAGCACTTAATAATTAGCGCGATAGTATCTACAAGTGGTCAGAACAGACAATGGTCGCCGAAACCGCTTGCACCATCGACAACTATTGTCCTGGACACCGCATGACCGGATAGAATGTTAAGTAACTTCGGGTATAAATTGGTTAGCTACCTAATTGTGTAATATAAACGATTTATAAGTACCTATGCCTATGACTTCAAACGGGATATTTACAGGGTTTGTGGTGGGTAACTGCGGCGACAATGGGACGCTGATACTAGTGGCCTATATCACAAAACTTTACAAGCGTACAATTCTACAAAATTGTATAAATTCCCTTACAAAAAGTTGTCATTTTTGTAGAATTGCACGCTTGTAAAGTTTTGTGGGGCCAGGATGAATTACCCTAAGAGCGGCTTGTAAGTTTGCTGCGTTGGCCTAGGCCTCGGCGGGATGTCTTAAATAAATAAATAAATAAATAAATATCTTGGGGACATCTTACACAATTATATATAATAGATAGACTCATATAGTAGGTATTATAGGTACTTAAATACATAGACAGCCATGACCAAGGAACAAATATTTGTGATAAATAAATACACAAATAATGCTCTCGCCGGGATTCGAATTTGGAACCTCTAGCTTCGTAGGCAGAGTCACTACCAACTAGGCTACGGAGGCGGACTTAGCTTTACGCCTTGAGAGTTGAGAGGTAGGAGACAAATGACCCCCAAACATTAGTCTTTCTACCGATGGACAATGGAGGAAACTACCTCATCCATCACCGATCTACCCATCAAAATAAGAAAATATAAAAATATTACCTAATTGTCTTGTAAAAGCCATAGACAAATATGTCTATAGACGTCGCAGCCGGTTGACCACTCACCTCATCTAGGGAGTCACAGAACAGATTTCGTTTTTTTATTTTTTAGTGCAGATGGTGCCTTTTTTAGGCGCTAGTGCGAGAAGTGGCTCATTTTACGTCAAGTCCAAAACTTCGGAGGGTCATCTGTAGGTACTAAAAAACCTCGTACGAGACACGTGCAAAATGGAAATTCGTAACTCGTGTCGATTTAAAACTCTCCCTTTGGTCGTGTTTTAAAACATCGCCACTCTTATCGAATTTCATGTTTTTCGCACTTGTGTCGTAATGTACTAATCTTGGTACATCTCACACAATTAAGGCTCGACACTCGATTAAGGCTATGGTACCAGGCGACGATTATATATAATAGATACATATAAATATATACTTAAATACATAGACAGCCATGACCAAAGAACAAATAATTGTGATAGATAAATAAAAACACTAATAATTCCCTCGCCGGGATTCGAACTCGGAACCTCCAGCTGCGTAGGCGGGGTCACTACCATCTAGGCTATTTAAAGCTTATTTAGGTTCGGGCTTATATTCGCGATAAACACAAATATTTCGATTGGAACCAGGACCTCCAGCCCAGCCTTGCACGCATTATTTTATTTATTTAAAACCTGTAGACCCTGTAGTCAAACAGTAAATGCCATAATTCCTGTAACCACAAAACAATTGTATGCGTAAAATAGTTATTTAAAAAACAAATCTCAGAAACGAGTAATAATATTATACCGTAGTAGTCACGATTTCATTGAAATAAATGAGAGCACATACTCGGAACGGAACGATGTACTGTCACGTTTAAAAATATGTATACCTAGATGCATTTCAGAACGTTTGCCCAGGGGACAAGAATCAAAATCGTTAATATATTTTTGTAGTGGTAATTTTTCAAGTATGTACACATGTCTATAATATGTATACATTTATGAACCTATGTTAAAGGTATAATGTTCAAAATTGTTAACATAATTGTAGAGTTGGGCTTACAATACGCAAATACTAAATGTGTACGGATTTTTATGTAAAAATCGTCGATTAGTACCGAAATAGGAGGCATTAAGTGGAATTACATTCCAAGAACTGTTTACAAGTCGGTTCGTTGTTCATTACGGTCACAGAGAAGATATCTCAGTTAGTGCTTTAATCCTTCTAACTTCAAAGAGACGTGGAATTTCGAATAAAATTTGGCTATTTTTTTTTTATGTTGGCAGGCACAACAAAGTGGCTCCACTCCACCTGATCGTAAGTGAAAAGTAGACCCCAAATCGCGGCGGCAACGAACAGGATCATCATAAAAAAAAAACTATTTTTTTTACCAAAACTCATATAATTTTTTTTGTTTTTTTAGCGAATATGCTGTTTATTTTTATCCCATTCCTCATGGGTATCTTGTATTTATAAAAATAAAATTCATCCTCCGTAGCCTAGTTGGTAGTGACTCTGTCTATAAAGCTGGAGGTTCCGGGTTCGAATCCCGGCGAGGGCATTGTTTGTGTATTTATTTATCACGAATATATTTTGTTCGTTGCTCATGGGCGTCATGGCTGTCTATGTATTTAAGTATCTATTATGTATATCGTCGCCTGGTACCCACATCACAAGCCTTAATTGTGCTTATCGTGGCACTAGGTCGATTTGTGTAAGATATGTCCCAAGATATTTATTTATTAAAAAACTAAAATAGTGCTTCTGATGATTCGTTTAAGGATCCTTTCAGTATTCTATCCTAATTAGGAAATTTATTGTTTTCTGTCTCCGTAGGACACTCAAATAGGCTAACCCGGTTGGCCTATTTGGGCGACCGGTCACATAGGTACTGTGGTAAAACGATCTTTTACCTTAAAAACGATAGTGAACGGGGCCTTAAACGGATCACCACCACTATTTTTGTAACTTTTTTTAACTGAATCCATCAAAACATGCACATTGCAAGCATTGTTAATAACACTATTGTGACACACCCCGCTCTTGACCGAATTGTTCACGAGAAGAATCACCTTCTCCGTAATTGTCCAACATTCTATACTTTTCGTCAGTATAACACAATAAAACCGGCCAAAAGCATGTCGGGCCATGCTCAGTGTAGGGTTCCGTAGTTAATCAAAAACGGCGGGGCCGATTATGTTCGAAATAGTTTTATTTTAAAGTATTCTATAAAGTATTCATGATTTTTTTCATAGTTTTTGGACCTGGAGCGATTATCTCCGAAAATATTGACTTTAGGAAAAAAGTTTCTTTTAAGACCCTCATTATTTTTAAAAGACCTATTCAATGATACCACATAGAAAAAAAAAATCATCTCCACTTCACCAATTGGGGAGGTACGGTACACAAAAAAAAACTAGTTTTTATTGTGTTTCTTTATTCCAGATTTCTAGTATTAACGGCCATTGAGCTATGCTGCGGACAGACGGACAGACGGACATGGCGAAACTATAAGGGTTCCGTTTTTGCCATTTTGGCTACGGAACCCTTAAAAAGTGTACCAAATTGCAGGTTTCTAGTCCTTGCGGCCACTGAGCTATGCTGCGGAGAGACTGATGACGGCCACACGGACATGGTGAAAATATAAGGGTTCCTAGTTTACTACGGAACCCTAAAAAGTGTAAGTATTTGGATGTTCGTAAGTTATTTTTTAAATAAAAATAACTAAAGATGAATCATCATCATCATTTCAGCCTTCAAGTGGTTCATTCATCATTCTTTGATTTGATTGATGATGGGCAGCAGCGTCATCATAGTGGACACATTACTGCGATCGCCAATCCGCTTGCCCAGCGTGGCGATTATGGGCATTTACCTCCTAATGCGTCTATACGCATAGTTAGTAGGAGAGGCCTACGTCCAGCAGTGGGCTGAGATAGGCTGGTTGATGTGATGTGATCATTTCAGCCATAAGACGTCCACTGCTTAACATAGTCCTCCTGGACCTCCACATACACGGTTGGAAGCGACCTGCATCCAGCGTCTCCCCGCTATCTTCATAAGACCGTCTGTCCATCTCGTGGGTGGACGTCGTACACTGCGTTTGCCTAACCGTGGTCTCCACTCGAGCACTTTTCGACCCCATCGACCATCTGCTCTGCGTGCAATGTGGCCTGCCCATTGTCACTTCAGCTTACTAATCCGGAGGGCATGTCGGTGACTTTTGTTCGTCTATGGACGGTCTTAAGGTCTCTGCCCACTAGACCGTACCATACCATTAATTAATTCAGCTTACTAATTCGGAGGGCTATGTCGGTGACTTCTGTTCGTCTATGGACGGTCTTAAGGTCTCTGCCCACTAGACCGTACCATACCATGACCGTAGCATAAACGTATCGTATGTCCTAGTGGGCATAGTCTCATACTTTTCAATACAGAGAATAGTTTTTTGTCTGATACGTTCATGGTATGGCACGGTCTAGTGGGCAGAGACCTTTAAGATTAAAGTACTAACTTCTATGACAGCATTCATGCAAGTGATACATTTCGCAAGTTTATAAATAACCATGCTTATGACTTAACACTTGTATTCGAGGAAAATAATTATATTAAGTAAGTATTTAAATAAAGGTCGAAGTGAGTCAACATACTTATAATTACTATATCATTGACGATATTGTAGTATATTTATATTCTTGTTTCGCCTTCAAGCCATACAAGTCGAGAATGTAAGAAAATTTACGAGCTAGTCTTTGGGCAATTAAGTCCTTAAAAAGTTAATCTTGAATCAAAATCAGAGATGTCATGGTTAAGTTAAGCCCAGATTGTATTTAGAGCAGCGGGTGTCCCAAAGACTATGACACATAATAATAATTAAGGGAAAGTACTCTTGTTGATA
Organism: Thaumatotibia leucotreta; assembly: GCA_025490895.1. Taxonomy (NCBI): domain Eukaryota; kingdom Metazoa; phylum Arthropoda; class Insecta; order Lepidoptera; family Tortricidae; genus Thaumatotibia; species Thaumatotibia leucotreta. Next base: position 84,747 of record JALPQI010030634.1, on the reverse strand, counting down.
GACTGTTTTGGTAAAAATTGACTTTATCTTGAAATAAAACTATGAAAACGGATAAACTCGCGTATATTCATAGTTTTATTTCATGTGTAATCCACGCGGTAATCGAAATAGTTATTTGTTATACAAGGGTGCAAAGTTGTATTTTACCCGCGAGTATGAAATTGAAACACGAGCAAGCGAAAGGATTCTACAGTTGAACCACGAGCGAAGCGAGTGGTTCTAAAATAGAATCCTGAGCGCAGCGAGTGTTTTAGCATACGAGAAGTAAAATACATTTGCACCCGTGTGTAACACAAAACTTTTCCCCTCACTATAGCGAGGAAACTCAAAAAAGGTAATTATTTGTTCACATTACAATCATTATCGGGTTAGTGATAATAATTTTCCAAATGCATCATGTTTCATGTATTTAATGCAAGATTTTGTCGCAGTAAACTTGGCACGAAAAAGTAAACGCAGCACGATTTTAACACATTCCTGTAGTTGCACACCAATGCCAATGCATTATTAAATCATTCTCATTCATTATTTTTACAAAATTATAACAGAACACCCTGAAAGTTGTTTAGTTTACTATTTTTATGCGTGTTCGAGTCGGTAAATAAAGATTATAACCTATAATATTCTTTGACAATGTTGACGTTGACATTTTCTGCGTTTTGTGATTGCATCTAGTCATCTTATCATCATTCACTAAAACAATTGTTACTTATGGAATTTTAGGATTTATATGTTAAAATCATCATATTATATAAAGGTTTGTATTTTACACTAAATTCTCAAACAAATTATTTAATTATCATTAATATGGAACAATTTCCATGCACATTTTACGTTTTGTTATTCCAAAACCAAGGTCATTACTTTGCCACACAAGTGAATAATATGCGTTTTTACACGTTCGTATTAAAGGATAAACGAGCACTTTACGAGCTAGTGAGGGGAAAAAATATTATACACTTTATCTTATTTATAATTTCGATTCTGCGCTCGTAGATTTTGTATATCAAGTTGTTATTTTAAGAGGTATGAACAATTGAACACCAATACACAATTTTAATAATTAATTTTAGTAATTTGACCCTATTTCTTTTTTTTTCCATACATTTGCCACTTTGAAAGAATTATTTTTTAAACGGTTTTTATTAACTTCACCGCGTATCAACTGTCGTCGATGCTTCAAATCTTGTGATCGATTTTTCGACCACTTCTACTGCACCGAAATCAATAAAATTTGGAACTCTTATCAAGTCCCCATGACAATGCAATATTATAATATTTGTATCCTTGTATCCTCAAAGCCTGATGCTGCAGACGTACTGCTTACCTTAACCGAGAGTGTTAGACACGTGAAAATGAAAGTATAGCATGTTTGGCATAATCAAATACTAACAGCCTAATCTTGACTTCCAACTCCTCACTCCTGATGCTGCAGTACTGCCTACAATAACCGCAAGGATTATCTTTTATCGATATCTTGATTTTAAAGAAGTTCTTTTGATATGAAGTAAAAACATGCGAATATAATACTAATGTCCAACTTCTCAAATCTGATACTCCAGTGTTACTGCCTGCCACAACCGCTAGGTTTAGCGATATGTAGATTTTGAAGTACTGCTTTAGACATTAGGCAGAAACATACGGATTTAATTATCATCATCATCATCATATCAGCCGAAAGGCGTTCACTGGTGAATATAGGCCACCCACAAAGATTACCACAAGAACCGGCCCTGTGCTACCCGCATCCAGTGACCTTTACCAGGTCATGAGTCCACCTTGTGAGGAGCCTACCCACGCTGCGCCTTCCGGTACGTGACCGCCACTCGAGAACCTTACCGCCCCAACGACCGTCGGTTCCACGCGCGACAAGCCCCGCCCACATCAGTTTAGCGATATAAAGAGCTATATCGGTTACTTTGGTTCTGCTGGTCTCATTTCTAATCCGATGTCGCAGAGCGACTCTTAGCATAGGCCTCTCCATTGCCCTTTGGGTGACTTGGAGCCTTATTCTTATGAGGCCCATTATAAGCGACCGCGGTTTAGTACCGTATGTCATTACTGGAGCCCACCAGCTGATAGACTCATAGGGTCCCGACTGATAGAGTGACAGCGTGAGTGATTCGCGTAGGGCGAGCCGTCGGGCCTGCGGCCCTCCAGCTGATAGAGTGACAGCGTGAGTGAATCGCGTAGAGCGAGCCGTCGGGCCTGCGGCCCTCCAACTGATAGAGTGACAGCGTGAGTGGATAGCGGAGGGAGAGCTGTCGGGCCTGTGGCCCTCCAGCTGATAGAGTGACAGCGCGAGTGAATCGCGTAGGCCGAGCCGACGGCCCTACGGCCCTCCGGCTGATAGACTCACAGCCTGAGTGGATCGCGTAGGGAGGGCCGTCGGGCCTGCGGCCCTCCAGCTGATAGACTCACAGCGTGAGTGGTTTGCATAGGGCGGGCCATCAGGCCTGCGGCCCTCCAGCTGATAGAGTGACAGCGTGAGTGATTCGCATAGGGTGATCTGTCGGGCCAACGGCCCTCCAGCTGATAGAGTAATAGCGTGAGTGGATCGCGTAGGGATAACCGTCGGGCCTGCGGCCCTCCAACTGATAGAGTGACAGCGTGAGTGAATCGCGTAGGGCGAGCCGTCGGGCCTGCGGCCCTCCAGCTGATAGAGTGACAGCGTGAGTGGATAGCGTAGGGAGAGCTGTCGGGCCTGCGGCCCTCCAGCTGATAGAGTGACAACGTGAGTGAATCGCGTAGAGCGAGCCGTCGGGCCTGCGGCCCTCCAACTGATAGAGTGACAGCGTGAGTGAATCACGTAGGGCGAGCCGTCGGGCCTGCGGCCCTCCAGCTGATAGAGTGACAGCGTGAGTGGATAGCGGAGGGAGAGCTGTCGGCCCTGCGGCCCTCCAGCTGATAGAGTGACAACGTGAGTGAATCGCGTAGAGCGAGCCGTCGGGCCTGCGGCCCTCCAGCTGATAGAGTGACAGCGTGAGTGAATAGCGTAGGGAGAGCTGTCGGGCCTGCGGCCCTCCAGCTGATAGAGTGGCAACGTGAGTGAATCGCGTAGAGCTAGCCGCCGGGCCTGCGGCCCTCCAGCTGATAGAGTTTCAGAGTGGGTCGCGTAGGGCGAGCCGTCGGGCCTGCGCCCCTCCAGCTGATAGAGTGACAGCGTGAGTGATTCGCGTAGGGCGAGCCGTTGGACATGCAGTCATCCGGTTAATGAGACAGAAAGTATACCCCTCGGGTTCGCGTAGGGCGTGCCGTCGGGCGGCCTTCCGGTTGATAGGCTGACAGCGCAGGTGGTTTGCGTAGGACGTGCACTCGGACCTGCGGTCCTCCAGTTGATAGACAGGGAGTGTGAGTCTCTCGGATTTACGTAGTGCGTGCCATAGTGCCGTCGGGCTTATGGCCCTCCGGTTGATACATTGCATGGATTGACCCTTATGGCCCTCGGTTCGCGTCGGACTTTCCGTCAGACCTGCGGCCCTCCGGTTGGTCTGAGAGAATGAGTTTATATTTTATAGCCTCGAAATTGGACTTGTATAATGTGTAGGTACAATATACAAATTTTAACTTGATTTTCTCAATAAACCAAATTGATTTTTTTTTTTTTTTTTTTTTTTTTGATTTTTTATATATTTATTTTCAAAACTACAATTTATGTACATAGATTAAATCTAACTAATCTACTTAACCTAACCTATATCTAAGATTGGCCCTTGTGGCATTGTACCGAATTGATTGATATATTCCTTATTCATCATCATCATCATCATCATCATTAGCCTATGATAGTCCACTGCTGGACGTAGGCCTCTCCTATTAACTATGCGTATAGACGCATTAGGAGGTAAATGCCCATAATCGCCACGCTGGGCAAGCGGATTGGCGATCGCAGTAATGTGTCCACTATGATGAGGCTGCTGCCCATCATCAATCTTTTAAGAAATAACTAATGGTAAGTGACACTTCAATTCCTTAGTCGACTCTTACGACACCAGCAGGAGGAGTTGGGTGGTGACAAATGTATTCTTACTACCGTCACCACACGTTCCTATTCCTTATTGTCAGGTACTTATTGTATGAATAATACGTCCATTTGAGACACTTCGGGCATTCAAGCTTACATTAACCACACCCAGCCTTTGGTATTCATTTGTCGATCGAGATATTTAATAACATTTTTTTAGTGTCGGATTTCTAAAAATATCTATTCAGCAGGGATTCGCCTCCCGTTACACATAAAATAATGTCCATTACGTTTACATAATATGTGTCGTGATTTGTGACGAAAGCGCGAGAGTATAAGCGCTACTTAGCATACATAATTTGTATTACATATATAATGATGTTGCACACTTGAGAAATAAAGACTCAATTGCGTTTCTGTAAATGAAGTAACTTTATTTTATAAACCGAAATTATGATAATTATATGAACTCCAATAGTGCATAGTATAAAAATATAGTCTCACCTGTAAATGAAGAAACAACATTTAAAGCCCTTATTTTCGTGTTGTCTTATTCTACAGCAATAACTTAATTAAACACTCAATCTCTCTATAATAAATAAAATGTTAAACTAATATTGATTACCCAATGTCAGTGTCACAATAGACAATCTGACATGTAACAGATAAAAGTCTATGGTTCAAACATAATGCACGGAAAGGCGGTATAGGCTAATAATGTGTATGGCGGCTTTCCTTACATCTCCCCCTCCAGGAGAGAACAATTGCATGGAAAAACCACGGAATTGTTCTGATACTCTAAATGCCATCCAACACCGGGGATAGTTTCGTAATATGATAAAGGTTTGATTCCGGTTTCTTATGCCCGGCATCAACTTCGAAGATTGAATTCGAAATCTTCTTTAATATCTTGAATGGTCCGATTCTCAACTCATCCATCTTTTTCCTATTTAATCGATTTCCATTTTCTACGTAGACTCTGTCTCCAACTTCAAATTTATATTCTTTTCTGTGCAGATCAAATATTCTTTTATTAAAATTGTGAGATTTTATTGTGTTTTTATAGGCTAATTTTCTATCTCTTTTTAAATCATCATTTGAATATTTAGACTTCAATTCTTGTGGTAAAATATTTACATTTTCGCCTTCCAAAAGATATTTTGGTGTAAATTTTGTGACAGTATGTTCTGTCTCATTATATTTTTCTACGCACTTCTGTGCAATAGTAGCCCAGGCAATTTTCTTATTATTCTCATTTACTGAACATCGTATTTTATTGACTAATGTTTGATTAAGCCTTTCGTTAATTCCATTCGAAAACGCTGCATCTACAGCTGTGAAAACCATTTTTATGTTTTTAGTTTTTAAGAAATCTTTAAATTCTTTAGAATTTATGCCGGGGTATTGATCGGTCAACAGAATTTCAATATTATAACTGCGTGTCACATTTTTTATAAGTTTAATAAAATCACTCGAACTTTGATTTCTCGACGTTGAAATAAATGCATATCTTGTGAAGTGATCGACCAAAAGATGTAGGTACTTTTTTGTTGATCGTGACCCTCCAAAGCCACCAATGGTATCGATAGATACAATTTCAAAGGGGCGAGTTGCTGGGCCGAAGTGTGACATTAAGCCATATTTTGACTTTCTTCTCGATTTATTCTTTATACATGTTTCACATTCGTCACAAAGTTTCTTTATGTTGGCAAAGATATTTTTCGCCGTGTAGAACGGTGTTATTTTATTTACCATCTGAGTTCTCCCAATGTGACAGTACGTATTGTGGACATCTTTAATCAGATTCTTGCTTAGTGATTCTGATAGTATAATTTTATTTTTATTTTTATTCTTTTTATAATAAATTTTGTTCTCCAACACAATATTTGGTTTTCCATTTTCTATGTCTTTATTGTTGTGTTGATCATTTTTTATTTCTTCTAGTGTTATTAGATTTATTACTTTTAAAACGTCATCAGTATTATCATGTGGCTCTAGAACTGGATTTCTGCTTAAGCAGTCTGCTTCTTGATTATACTTTCCTGGATTATATTTTATTTTGAAATTATATTGAGAGAGGTAATAGGTCAAATCACCTAGTTCCTCATCAGTCCTGGCCTTGATGTTCATATTTTCCAGTGGTTTGTGATCTGAGTATACAGTAAATTCTTTACCCATAAGCCAGTGTTGCCAATATTTGACAGCTTCTTTAATCGCAAAACATTCGAGATAAATCGCTTTCTTCTTTTTTTGAGTTTCAGTTAATTTCTTCGAAAAGTATGCAACTGGTTTACTGTCTCCATTTTTGTCTGTTTGTTTTAACACTGCTCCGACTCCGTCGATACTAGCATCTGTGTAAATATTTATTGGCAACTTAGGATCAAATATCTTCAATATTGGTTCTGAGCATAGAAGTCTCTTTATTTTATCAAAAGATTCTTGACATCTTTGTGACCATATGAAATTCACATCTTTTCGCAATAGATTATGTAACGGATCCAGGATGATGGCACTATGTGGCACAAATTTATGATGAAAATTTACTTTTCCTAAAAACTGACGAATGTTTTTCCTTGTCTTTGGAACTGGAAAATCTTTGACAGCGGATAGATAATCTTTGAGAGGTCGTACTGCATTGTTCTCGATTATATGACCCAGATATTTAGCATGGTTATTAGCGAAACTACATTTAGAAAATTTCAGTCTTAAACCTTCGGTTAGTATTGCTTCAAGTAGTTTGGAAATGTGTTCCAAGTGATCTTTGAAAGATTTGGAAAAAATTAATATGTCGTCTATGTAATTTATTGCAAAATCAGAAAGTTTGTGTTTTCTTATGATGTTACTCAATATTCTTTGGAAAATAGCTGAAGCAGTTTTCAATCCATATGGTAGACACGTCCATTGGAAATGACCTTCTTGGGTAACAAATGCAGATTTATATCTATCTTGAACTTTTAAAGGGATTGACCAGAAGGCAGAATTTACATCGAAAGTAGAAAAGTACTTGCAGTCTATAGTTTTTACCATTAAATCCTCAATCAAAGGGAATGGTTGTGATTGTGGAATGACAATTTTGTTTAATTCTCTAAAATCCACACATAGCCTTGTTCTTTTCCCATCTTCTTTTTTATATGCTAAAGTTACTGGGGCGGCAAACGGGCTATATGATTCCTCGATCAGATTACTCTTTAATAGTTTTGATATTTGCCCTTCTATTTCTTTTCTATCTTCTGGTGTGCATCTATATGGACGTTTGCTGCAGTATTTATCCACCATCAAGTCTATATGAGCTTCATAATCGCGCACAGTACCAACGTCATACTTATCCTTGGCAAATACTGATTTATATTTTTCAATCAATTTCTCTATCTCATTCTTTTTTAATTTATTTAAGTGGTTTACTGATATATCAAAATTGTTTGAATCGATATGTTCGCTAAAATTTATTTCATAGTTATTTTCTCTTTCTTTGTGGTATGATATCTCAGAACAAGTAGTATCTTCATATTCGTCACCTAGTACATCAGGAATTTTGACATTAAATATATTTGAAGGTGAAAGATTATCATTCAATTCCACTGTCTCGATTTTCTTATTTCGTAGGAATTTCTTTTTATCTTCTGGGCTGTTACATTGTAAAATATTTAATTCTTCATCTTGCATTAATCTAAATTTCTTTATACAATCTAGACCAATAAGAAAATCATAAGGAAGATTGTCTATGACAAAAATATCCATATTTGTCTCAATTTCAAGTATTTTTATTTTTAGTGTTACTACACCTTTAGTCTCTTTCGCACCATTAATAGTCTTCAAGTTTGCTGTATCTATATCATTTGCATTTTCTTTTTCTCTTATTTTTAATATATTAGCATTTATTACTGACACATTTGAACCTGGGTCATATATACCAGAAACTGTCAAAGTGTCACTTAAAAGCAACTTTAGTTTTATTAATGGTGGTACTTCTAGTTTTTTGGACTATGTTCATTTAGTTCTACTTCCAATTCCGAGTTATTTATGCTTTTTACAACCCCTTTTTGAGTTTTTCCTTTAAACCAGCAGTTTTCCTCTGGGTGATAGCGAGTTCCTTTGTTTTCAGTAATGCAGATTGGACATGGCTTTTTTTCTTCACCTTTTTTAGGTTTTATTTCAGAGCGTGTGAGAATTTTTTTATCATATTTATTCTTCGCAACCAGGTGCTCCAACTTTCCTATTTCATTACACAAGTCCTCTGTCTGGTGTAAAGTTTCTCGATCAATTTTATCCATAATATAATTAGGTAAGCCCAGTGCTATTAGGTCGATAAGTGTTCCAGTATCAATTGATTTTCTCATTTCTAGTAACAGCTTTTCTTTTTTTAAAGCATACTCGAGTAAGGAACCTGTTTGGTATTTAAATCCAAGAGCATATCTAATTGGAGACCATCCCTTGTTTGCAAATGTTTCACAAAAGTTTTGTTCCCATTTACTCCATTCTGATTCTATTGTAAATTTAATTAACATACAGCTGTACCAGTCCACACTGGAGTACTCCAAAAAATTTTTTAAAATTTCTATCTTCTTTCTGTCTTCTTGAATTTGAAAGCGTTCGCATTCCTTATTAAAATCGTTAATCCACTGTTGAGCATTAGTATTTCTACCAGTAAAGGCCATAGTCGGATTTTCATAGTAAGTCAGCCTTTAAATCAACCAGACTCTAGTATTTTTTTGTGAGTACCTCTTATGGTGAAGAATATTTCTGCTGAGTATCAACGTCCTATCGGTGACAGTTTTTGACTTATGATTTTTTTTAGTTTTTTCTTTAATGTGTTGTATCTCAGGATGTATAAAAGCGAATTGCTTCAAATTTTGAAATAATGTTCTTTATTTAGATATGCATCGAATTTAAAAAAATGAATATCGATTGTCGTATAAAAAAAAGAAAAAAAAAGACCAAAAAATGTTTCATATTTTTTTTTGTGTACCTATGAAGTAGTGACACCTCTATTTTCTTTTTCTAATTATAGACCATACATTGGCCTACTAGTTGCCTAAGTATCAAAATTTTCCAAGCGGTACTTCTTACCAAAAATCGGCAATATGTGTGGTCAAGTTCTGCATTCAATCGGTGTTTTTCAATGTAGTATACAAACTCTTCATTTATATTTGAGTTTTCTTATCAGGTTATCTTATTTAAGAGTAAATGCTAATGACAACTTAATGTCATCATGATGCAAGCTGTTTATTTCATTATTAATCGGCCGTTTACCATTTCAACTAGCGTATCTTGATAATATTTAACTGCAATATATTATTTTTAATGAATATCTCATAAATAATATCGAATTACGCTAGTTAAAATAATAAACGGCCGATTAATAATGAAATAAACAGCTTGCATCATGATGACATTAAGTTGTCATTAGCATTTACTCTTAAATAAGATAACCTGATAAGAAAACTCAAATATAAATGAAGAGTTTGTATACTACATTGAAAAACACCGATTGAATGCAGAACTTGACCACACATATTGCCGATTTTTGGTAAGAAGTACCGCTTGGAAAATTTTGATACTTAGGCAACTAGTAGGCCAATGTATGGTCTATAATTAGAAAAAGAAAATAGAGGTGTCACTACTTCATAGGTACACAAAAAAAATATGAAAAATTTTTTGGTCTTTTTTTTTCTTTTTTTTATACGACAATCGATATTCATTTTTTTAAATTCGATGCATATCTAAATAAAGAACATTATTTCAAAATTTGAAGCAATTCGCTTTTATACATCCTGAGATACAACACATTAAAGAAAAAACTAAAAAAAATCATAAGTCAAAAACTGTCACCGATAGGACGTTGATACTCAGCAGAAATATTCTTCACCATAAGAGGTACTCACAAAAAAATACTAGAGTCTGGTTGATTTAAAGGCTGACTTACTATGAAAATCCGACTATGGCCTTTGTTAATCATAAAATCCTTAGCAATTTTTCCTAAATTTTGAGTTTCAGATCTTTTTTGTTTTTCGTCCAATAATTTTTCTAGTAGTTTTTCCAACGCTTGATTTGAGCCACTAGGATTTGACTCGGCATTTGTCTCTAAAATTTCCTCCAAGTAAATTTCATTACATTGTACATTTTGTTCGTCATCCAAGTACACTTTGGATATCTCATCTGTCAATGTTATCCAAATTTTTCTGGATTGATGCCTTTTAGTTAATGATTTTCTTATTTTGGCATAGTTAGAAGTATTGGTAATCGCAGGATGCATATGCGTCGGCTGGTATTCCGGTGGTAAACCAAAAACCTTTCCATCAGGTGTTCCAATTGAGGTTATGCACATGACATTTGATTTTCCATCTGCCGCCGGTTTTACGGCAAAATCAAACCTCAACTTTTCCATGTTTCTTCAAATAATTGCAGAAAATGTTGTTTTATAATGATGTTGCACACTTGAGAAATAAAGACTCAATTGCGTTTCTGTAAATGAAGTAACTTTATTTTATAAACCGAAATTATGATAATTATATGAACTCCAATAGTGCATAGTATAAAAATATAGTCTCACCTGTAAATGAAGAAACAACATTTAAAGCCCTTATTTTCGTGTTGTCTTATTCTACAGCAATAACTTAATTAAACACTCAATCTCTCTATAATAAATAAAATGTTAAACTAATATTGATTACCCAATGTCAGTGTCACAATAGACAATCTGACATGTAACAGATAAAAGTCTATGGTTCAAACATAATGCACGGAAAGGCGGTATAGGCTAATAATGTGTATGGCGGCTTTCCTTACACATATTATAAACAGCATCTTTGATCTAGAATGAGTAGGTATAGTATCGGAAATTCTCTTAACAATTGCACTAAAAACTTGAAAATAAAATAAGTAAAAAAAGTTTTAAGTTAAACGGTTTTTATTGCACCAAAAACTAGAAAATAAATTGTATCTAACCGTAGATGCTACTTTCTGTAGATTACTCACGTGAAACTATTATCACTGTAGTTTTCCCAAGTCGGATGCTGAAAGCTACGTTTAGTCTCTATGTCAGTGGATTAAGCGTTACCTAATCGGAAACTTTTACCAAACTAAAATAAAAACGTGGGGCGTTATTATAAAGAAACGTACAAGTTCAAAATATGTAATTGTAGCTTTAATTTTGCAATTAATCATCCATCTGTTCCATCACTTCTACAGAGTTAAATAGCTTTTATCAAGGCCAGAACAAAACTTATTACACTATTCCAGTCTTGATTTATATGTGTGTTCTTAAATAACTATAGTGACTTAATCACAATTGCGTACGCCCCACGTTTTTATTTTAATTTGGTAAAAGTTTCCGATTAGGTAACGCTTAATCCACTGACATAGAGACTAAACGTAGCTTTCAGCATCCGACTTGGGAAAACTACAGTGATAATAGTTTCACGTGAGTAATCTACAGAAAGTAGCATCTACGGTTAGATACAATAAATTTTTATTTTCTAGTTTTTGGTGCAATAAAAACCGTTTAACTTAAAACTTTTTTTACTTATTTTTTTATATGTATACTCTCGATTGGGGTAGTGAAATCAGAAGGTATTTAGGTATGTTTACATTATAGAGGAGTGTTCGATTGCCAGTAGAGGCAAGTAATTTTTAGAAAATCAGTGAATGCAGAGTTACTCTTTTAAAAATAACATAAAGTCTTATTTCAACAAAATATTAAAGTATTAAAGATCATCTACGATATTTAAAGGTGCATTCAGACCAATCGAGCATTCGCTATTCTATCCCCCGCTCTACGAAATCAACGAATCACGTTTTGTGTAACGATCGAATTTCGTAGAGTGGGGGGATATAATAGCGAATGCTCTTTTGGTTTGAACGCACCTTTATGTTCTGGCAAGCAGTGCCTAGTACCTACAGTCGTCAATAAGAATATCGGAGCGGCCATGGGGTTCAAACATTCTGAGCATGCACTTTGATTCCATAACAATAGACCTGGGTGCTTAGACAAGTTGCCAATCGCTAACGCTTAATCGTCAATCGTAAACAAAAGGCAGCTAACTGTCTTTGTCGCAAATATGAAAGAGTGACAGAGAGGGAAAACTACGATACGCTACTCAGCGTTTGCAATTGGCAACTTGGCTAAGCATCCTGCTCAGATTTTTAATTTTGTGATTATCACAAAGAATGCCCTCACCGATATTCGAACCCGGAACCTCCAGCTTTGCAGGCACGATACTATCGACTGAATTCCTACCATCATCACTACATAGTATAAAATAAAGTCACTTTTTCTGTCCCTATCTCCCTTTGTACGCAACTACGCAACGGATTTTGATGAGATTTTTTTTAATAGGTAGAGTAATTCAAGAGGAAGGTTTTTATGTAGGTATAGTACCCGTGCGCAGCCGGGCGGGTCGCTAGTATCATAATATACCTAGAAAATAGCCTCGAAAACATTCGTTAAAGCCAAAGCCTTCGTTTAACACCTTATTTGGCCACATGAGGTTTTAGAACCCACAATGACTCATCAGTTCCTCGCTTATAATCGCGCATTTTAAAACCTGTTTTGTAGCAAGACCTAAAATCTTGGTCCTTAAAAACTTGCGAATGGTGCCTGAGGGCCTATTACGAATATCGAGACTCGTAAATTCCGTGAATCTGTCCCCGTCACCCTGTTCCTATGCCGTATGGTGACGGCAGTAAGAATACATTTCTCCACTGAAAAAAATGCTAAGTTGGATTTATCAGATCTTGCGTAATTCTAGCCGGAAATTAAGGTTGATTGGGTCCTATCACATTTTTTTTTTGATTTTACCAAACTTTTTATATTGGCATTCTACTAAATGAATTTGGTTAATTACACCAATTTTTTGTTGATTTCACCAGTCTTTTGGTATAATGTACAATGTTCTTTGTTGATTTAACCAGAACTCTGGTATCGACTACAACCTTTTTAGTTTTGTAAAGATAGCAAGGATTTGTTACATATATCAAAGTTTCCTCGTAATATAGCCAACCTAAGTCACTTTGGTAAATATTTTTTTCAGTGTCACCTCCGCACCGCGTGAGTGTCGTAAGAGTCGGTGGTGGGAAATTGAAGTGTCACTGACCATTCTTTGATAAAAAAGAACTGGATTTATGTATAATGAATAACCCTTAACCATATTTGTCTTAATAAGGGCTTTTTGGCTTGCCAACTCTAGCCTCCTAAGGGCCCAAGGCTAAATTTGGCTCCTAGTCATTGCAAACCACGGTCCTACTAGTACCTACTATTGTTTTATACTCGTCCAGGCCCAAACATTAAGATCACATTTTTTTAATGTTATTGTACTTGTATGCTACCAACAGCTTTGGGGCATATTTATGATGCCTTTTTGGACAACCTGATTTTTTTTATTGAATACGTCAGATTAGCTTGGCGCGTTTGAAAGCAAAATGTCGGCTATTGTAATAAGTCCTACTGGTAGGACCGTGGTATGCTATGACTATACAGCCGTTGAAGAAGCTGGGTCTGAATGACCAAGTTATTCATTACTATAGGAAGGACCTTGGGCATTAGGGGGCTAGGCTGATGAAGCCATACGTATTTAATTAATGTTTGTTTAATAATGTTAATAAATAAATAAATATCTTGGGAAATCTTACACAAATCAACCTAGTCCTACGGTAAGCTAAATTAAGGCTTGTGATGTGGGTACCAGGCGACGATATATATAATAATAGATAGATACTTAAATACATAGACAGCCATGACCAAGGAGCAAATATTTGTGATAAATAAATACACAAATAATGCCGTCGCCGGGATTCGAACCCGGAACCTCCAGCTTCGTAGGCAGGGTCACTACCAACTAGGCTACGGAGGCTGACAATTCACTCATGATGTTTACATAATTTACCGATTCCCTCAAAATGTTCAGCAGAAATGGAGTAAACGTATTGAAATGCAAATAGGCACGTCAATGAAAACCAAAAGGGCATAAGCGCTTCGTAAAAGTGATATACATACGACGTTTAGATGAAACACGGTAAAAAATGAATGAAGTCATGCAGTGGGCGATGCAATTGGTGTATGTACATTATTGATTCTTTGGGCGTAAAGCGTGGGTTCTAGGTCTAGCACTAGCTCATACTAACAAAATAATACTTAGGTACATATTTGGAGGAAGGACGAATTTATCGCCGCGTTGCATAAATACGTTTGTCACACTCCAACTCTTCCCGTGGGTGTCGTAAGACGCGCTAAGGGATTGAAGCGCTCAGTGATCTAGTTTGATGTACCTAATTATTTTTGCAATCATATAATTGTCACCAATTACCAACATTTTGTACTTCATGTTTTATAAGATTATAAGTTAAGTACCTACCTACTGCGGAATGAGGTATCGAGACAAACCAATGTGGTTTTACGATACTATCATAAAAAAATTATGTAGTTAGTATTATATCCTAATAAATAAAAAATAATAAAAAGAAGTGTCACTAAGCCTTCATGATGATGATGGGCATAAAAAAAAGGTCCAAGATAGGTTGGCCGTGTGGTGACGGCAGGAAGAATACATTTGTCACCACCCCAACTCCTCCTGCTGATGTCGTAAGAGTCGACTAAGGGATTAAAGTGTCACTGGTCATTTTTGATAACGATTGATGATGGGCAGCAGCGTCATCATAGTGGACACATTACTGCGATCGCCAATCCGCTTGCCCAGCATGGCGATTATGGGCACCTCCTAATGCGTATAGGATAGTTAATAGGTGAGGCTTACGTCCAGCAGTGGACTATCATAGGCTGATGATGATGATGATGATGAAGATAGGTGATGTCAGAAGTGCATTGAGTGCATTATCCCAAGATAGTGCTCGAGGGAGCCATTTTTTGTGTGCTACCGTTTTCGTTAAAATAAGTCAAAAAATTTAAAAATTCAGGAGCGGTTATCTACAAAAATCTTCTTAGGATACCTATTCAACGATACCCTACATTATAGGGTTTCAGCAAAATAAAAAAAACATCCCCTCTTTAACTGTAGGGGAGGTCCCCGAGAAAAAATATATTTTATTCTACCACTTCATCATCATGACTAATAAGTAGTTATAGGTGTACCTGACCTGTAACAAATTGCAAATTTCTAGTAGGTGTAGGTACTTACGGTCACTGATCTAAGCTGCGGACAAACGGACATAGCTAAACTACATATATTATAAGGGTTCCTTTTCTAGTTTACTACGGAATCGTAAAATTGAACAAAAATTGTCGTCGTAACAGCTCGTTGAAGTCTAATAGACCAAGATAAACAAAATCATATAACCCGCTGAAATAGCAAAGTTGGCAAGAAAAATTTGTCAAACTGCCGATCTACTTTGTCTGATACTTATACATACAAATTTGTTTTCTTAGGCTATGGTCTCCGTTTATGGACAGAGGCTCGTTTTTCAAAAGCTAATGCAAGTGGCAGTCCTTATCTAAATAATTAATGACGACTAAAATATACTTCCATATACATACGTATTACAAAATAAAAGCTTTATACAGGTTGAAACATAAGTCGTGACCAGTACCTAATATGTTTTTCTAACTCTATAAACAATTATTAATTAAATACCCCACAAGCTACTTAAAAATTAACATGTTATTTATTAGTTTTTTGTAGTTTTGAGTTTCATGTTTTTAAACAGAATTCCATCTGTGAACAGTAGTTTTTCTAACTCTATAAACAACTAACAATTGAATGCCTCACAAGTTAGTTAGAAATAGTCATGTTTTTTATTGTATTTTTGGAGGCTTTTTCTCATTTTTAAAGTGGTTTTTAGAAATGATAAATTCAAAATGTTTAATGTAATAAAATATAATTTAATTTTATACGAAATTACAAAATTGCCGTTATTAATTACTTCAATTTGAAGAGGTAATTTAAATTATTCCATTAATTTGTTTTAAAAATACTTTTCGATAGCCTAAAGCCAAAAGATACAGAAAAATAAACCTAAAAATACAAAAAATAAATAAATAACTTGTATATTTATAATATAAGTTATTTGTGGGGCATTTAATTGTTAGTTGTTTATAGAGTTAGAAAAAGGTATTACTGTTCACGACTCGTGTTTCACCACCCTGTATATGGAAATCTTTATCTAATTAACGGCGTTAAAAAGACTTTCACCTGTAATAAAAGATTTAGATAAACGGGGCCGCTGGGGCCTATTTCTTTGCGGCCCTAGTAGTGCAGTATGTTTACCATCGTATTTTTTTTAAATATAATTACTTAAACGGTTACATTCATATGTATTTATGCACTACGCGTGTTATGTTTTGGAGAGCCTAGGTTTCCATTATCTTATCAAGCACTGAGCCCGTATGCTGCAGTGTTATTCACTAAGGAAACCGCCTTGCTGTCAGCGCTGCGTCAGCGCTGCGGCAGCGTCGAGCCTAAAAATGGTATTCGCTAATGTACTTTAAACGACACTAGTGCTCGGCGACGAATGCGGCGTGAGCAGGAACTTGCACTGCGTCGAGAGTTTGACGTTTAATGTACGAACTTCGTATTCTCTAACGAAAAACAGCGACGAACTCGCCCACAACCTCGCTCACAGCCTCGATTCCTAATGTCAAATAAAACAGCTAGGATTTTAGACAAGGCTGTCTCGACGTGGAGCTCGTTGACGAACGCAGCGTCGAATGTGTGAATAAGAGAATAGCATAGCAGGCCTCGCGACTCGCGACTCGCCGAGTTTAACCGTTTAATTATATATAGTTATTTGTCTAGCGTAAGTTTAACATCAGTCATGTTCTAAATCTAAAAATCAACATTTTATGCTTGCATGCTTTATTATTATAAGGCGTTACTTATGGCTTCAGAACAATAAAAAATATACGTAATTCATTCCTAGTCGTTACTAAAATCATAACACGTCTGTGGTAATGTGACTTCAAGTACTCCAAGTGTCTGGTGCAACTCGATACCTGGTACAACCCGCCCCGCCGGTCGACACACAATAGGATATGTGCCACCGGGTCATAATGCAAGTCTTCACAGGATCTTGGAGATACACTCGCTTGTATAATTGTTCCTCTACTGCGACCATATATAAAGGTGCATTCAAACCAAAAGAACATTCGCTGTTCTATCACCCGTTCTACGAAATCAAGCAATCACGTTTCGTGTAACGATCGAATTTCGTAGAGTGGGGGGTTAGAATAGCGAATGCTCTTTTGGTTTGAATGTACCTTAACATGCACGTCTATCCAGCTCAAAAATGCCCCCAAAAACAATTGTTCAATAGTGCCAAGATGGTACTATCACGCAAAAAAGGCACAATGGTTGTCGAGTTGCGGAAAAGCCCAGTAAAACTAATGTGCCAAGATGGGCAGGACATAGCGCTTTTCTTAACACCGCGCATATTTCGGCGCAACATCTTTGACAAATGTGTTTATACAGGCTGTAAGTCTAATACGGGCGAAGCTCTTAACGGGTGTTAGTTTACGATATAATAAGTAAATTCAAATAACTTTTACTTAAAACAAGAACAACAAAATTTTCCATACAAAATAATTCGGCGCGCAATGTAAAGCAACATACGCGAGTTAAACACTCGTTGACAGCTAATTTCAAAAGCAGATGACATAACTGCCATATCAACAATAACAAATGTTCGTATCGATAATCATAAAAAAAATCTGTAGGGTCATAATTAAGAGTAACTTAAATAAAACCTTAAAATCCATGATTACACTAATGAATCCCATGCCTGGTTTAATTGACGCCCGTATTAGATTTACACACTGTAGAATATAGCCAATCAAAGTTTTGATGGACCAACCACACCTATTTTTAAATGGTGGGGGAAAGAACAGCGAATGCTCGTTTGGTCTGAATGCACCTTAACGCGGCAGCAGCTCATGGTACGTCTACCGATGTCACTTGCGCTAATATTGTTTACTAGACTTCCCCGCCCACTCCTGCGCACGCGTTGCTATCGGAGCGATCTGCGATCGATCATCTTAACTGCGCGTGGGCAAGGCAGGTAGCACGTTTCAAAAACGTCGTAAGTCTCATTGAAAGTGTGTGAAGTTTCGTCGTTTACAGTTGAAAGATTTTGGCATAGATCACATCAGTAGGTGACCGCGAAAAAGGATATTTTGACTGCATCGCATAAGTTATTGAAGACATAACTAAAAGACATATTTGGATAAGAGAATAACATTATTTTGGTATATGTTATGAATTAATTAGAGCGTTTTTTGAGTATGTTAGTTATAAATATTTATTGGCAGTTATTTTTTTATGTTAATGACAAACGGGACTTAATCGTGTAAACTCACTATTAATATTATCCTGACGTTTCGGGCATGACGTTACACCCGTGGTCGCAGGCAGACAGGCGAAAAAAATTATCAACATCTAGCCAGAGTTTTCGAATTATACCTAAATGCTTAGCAAACGGGTTACTCACGTAATTTAAGTCTATAATTGCACGACATTTTTCGATCCATTTAGTGGATCCTTATTATGGAGGACCTGCGACATGTCGAGCAATTATCGACTTAAATTACGCGAGTAACCCGTTTGCTAAATATTTAAATATTGAGTCTTTAGACTTTACCGCAAATGATGGAAAGCCGCAAAAACTACAACATGCACCATTCTCAAGCGATTTCCGATTCAAATTACAATCAATCAATAGTCATCAGTGACAATTATATGGACGTATAAAGAAGCACAGTTAGGATAAACGTCGCAATTTAGCGATATGTTCTCGTTGGTGGCTTAGTGAAGAAAGATTCGAGTTCTTTTAGTCCAATTCTAGGGCCGATCGAAAGTCTTTTAAGGGTCTCCCCAAACCTATCGACGCCTTCGCATTTTTTAGGTAAATCGCGTCGATCGGTGTCGTCCGCGTTGTTTCTTTTTCGCTCTTATTGCGTAGTGATAAAGGTTTTCATTAATGGATTTAGCAGAATTCGGGTCGATAGATTTGGGGACACCCTAAATGAATTGACTCCTTTGAGGCTTACGTTCTGCATATAAGTACTATACAACTCAGCGGCACTACCGCGAAAAACGAAATTCGTAAATTTCGAGGATTTGTCTCTCTCAATCTAATGACGCCTTCGTTGGAGTGACAGAGAAAAATCCTCGAAACGAACTTCGATTTTCGCGGTAGTAGGCCTGGTCCTATTAATAATGAAAACTGATGAAGACCTTTGGGCAGGATACGACCACGGGCGGTTCTTTGTAACTAGTGTATGTATAAATAAATAGAATGTAATAGGTACCTACGAAGCCTGTGTCGGATTTTATTATTGATTGTAGTGTGACTAAATAAGCCTGTGCGTGACGGATCTATTTTTGTACATACCTAGCTGACGAAGCCTGCGATACCTTGGCCGTGTGGTGACGGCAGTAAGAATACATTTGTCACCACCCCAACTCCTCCTGCGGGTGTCGTAAGAGTCGACTAAGGGATTGAAGTGTCACTGACCATTCTACAAGATTGATGATGGGCAGCAGCGTCATCATAGTGGAGTGGACATATTACTGCGATCGCCAATCCGCTTGCCCAGCGTGGCGATTATGGGCATTTGCCTCCTAATGCGTCTATACGCATTAGTTAATAGGAGAGGCCTACGTCCAGCAGTGGACTAACATAGGCTGATGATGATGAAGATGATTATAGATATTAACAACATATTGCTGTTTATCATGAACAACGCTGTTTTAAAAAATATTACGCGCCTGCAATAGGAATTCTAGTGCTTCATTGTTAGAATTGGTAGGCGAGGTAGTGTCTCGAGATGCAGCGTTATTCATGATAAGTGTCGATTATTATATTTGTATGCTCGTAAGATAATTTCTATAAGTTCCTAAAAATTACTACGCAAAATTAATCATTTATTCGTTATTCACTTAATCATAACAATACTTAGGCGACTCCATACATTTAGTGTGAAATTTGCCACCGGTACTCCGCCCTCTACGTATCTGTCAGAAAGACAGTTACTTCGATAGCACACTCGATGGCTGCTGGCATGGTAGACATAGAGGTGTGCGCCACGCCGGCGCGGCGGCGCCGCGCCGCGGGACCCACGCCGCCGCCGCCGCCGACGTTTTCAAAATCCACGCCGCGACAAAAATTTTGCGGAATAAAATCATTTAAATTACGCGCCACGCTGATCATATTGGCATTAAACAACAATATGCTTGCGAATATCGACAAGCGGTTCCCTCTGACCGAAATGCCACTTCTGGATTACAGATTTTCAGGCCTATTGGAGAATGATACGTACCTACGAAAAAAACACACTACTCGAGTAGAATTGTTCCCAATTTTACAGATTTCTTTAATTCCATTATATTGTATTCTTCACATCGTCGATCCCACAGTGTCTGAAGACAAAACACTATACGTGCGTTCCACACGTCGTGACGTACGGAGCCGAAACGTGGACACTGACGGTACGGCTGGTCCACAAGTTCAAGGTCGCTCAGCGAGCTATGGAAAGGGCTATGCTCGGCATCTCTTTGCGGGCCGAATCAGTTCGGGTTGAATCAGAAATGAGGTTATCCGGTAGAGAACCAAAGTGATCGACATAGCCCACCGTGTTAGCAAGCTGAAGTGGCAGTGGGTTGGCCGTATTAGCCGTAAACCCGACAACTATTGGGGTAAACGAGTTCTTGAGTGGAGACCGCGTCTCGGCAAGCGTAGTGTAAGACGCCCTCAGGCAAGGTGGAGGGACGATTTGCGTAGGATGGCCGGCAGGAGCTGGATGCGAGCAGCCAATGAACGAAAACGGTGGCGTGAAATTGGGGAGACCTATATCCAGCAGTGGACTGCAATAGGCTGATGATGATAGTGGATGTTTTTTCATTATCTACGTTAGGCCACCATAGGAGGCTTAATGACTGTCTATTAACTGATTCTATTAATTTAAGCGTTTGCCATGGATGATTTTGTGCTTCTTGAATAAGATATTTTTAGAGGAAAACGGAGATGTAAGCTAAACAATTGGCATTTGAAAAAGGTCATTGGGCGTTTTTGACCCGCTTTATGATTTTTAGCGTACAGAGACCAAACTAGCTTTAAAATAAATAATTAAATCTCACTTTCCTAAATATGTAATTTTTCCGTATGTATCAACCGGGGAAAAAAAAGTTATTCGACTTTTTGTATCCGAAATAGTCTTTTTAATGTTTTTACTTTCAGCATTGTATAATTGCGTAAACGGTTGTGACCTACTGATCGTAGCGGGTATCCGATGTTGGTCCTTCAATCTGGAAGATTCTGGGTTTGAACCCACCCACCACCCACCACCCACCCCAGCTCGAACCAATGAGTCTTTCGGAACTTATGTACGAAATGTCATTTGATATTCAGAACTAGCTTTTCGGCGAAGGAAAACATCGTGAGAAAAACCGGTCTCTAATCTCAATATGGCTTAGTTTCTTCCTCTGGGTTGGAAGGCCAACTGGCAGTCATTTCCACAAAAAATTGTGCTATATTAAATCTTAAGATTAGGTTGCCAAGCGGACCCCAGGCTCGCTAGAAATGTGGCTGGTGCCGAAATAACGCTAACAGGGTTATGACTGTCAGCATTGTGCAAAAGTGTGGTTCATGTACAATAAAACACTATAATAAGTAGTAAGTATTAGGTTTATACAATATTTTTATTTTTTTCCTCAATTCTCCCATGCCTTGCAAGAATGCGACTCATACCACTCAGTAGCACTTACATTTACCTGCATACCTAGCCCTGTTTAGTCTGTGGACGCAGTGGGTCATATGCCCGAACAAAATGCCCAATGACCTTTGCTGTCGCTTTGCACGGCTTAGAAATAGATAACTGCAGCTTCGCCTGATAATACCTAAGTAAGATTGGCGAAAACAAGGTTTTTTTGTTCCCTGTTTCCTCCTCCAAAAATAGACCAATTTGTAACAACATTTTTTCATAAGCATTTTAAGAAAGATACTTCTCATGTCGGTATGTTTCCTCTTTTTGGACAGTATACAAAATTTGGCTATTTTTGCAGTTTTTGTAGGCTTGTAATAAATAATAACGTCAAACAAAGCAAAACATACCGACATGCGCGATGCAAAAATAGATTTTAAATGGAAAAAAATATTTTTTCGTGTGTACACCGATGTATGATTAAGCAGTGTGGGCGATGATGGTACTATAAAGAGGTTGTAAAGCTGGGTATCTGTAGTATTTGAAATCTGGAGTACCTGTTGGGAGTTCGTAGTATTGGGAACGTGTAGTATTGGGAATCTGTAGTGTTGGGTATTTGTAGCATTCGAAATCCGTATTATTGGGACTGACAATATCTGTAGTATTACCTCTTATCTGTAGTATTAGGAATCTGTACAATTGGGTATTGGGAATCTGTAGATATGTGTAGACAAAATGTCACGACTCGACCCATTTCGAGTTAATAAAATAATTTTCGAACACGATAACTATAACAATTGTCGCATAAAATGCAATCTTATAATTTTTTTATGTGTTTATTTTTAAAATAATAAACCTGTACTAAACTATATCTAGGTGTTTAATACCTTCTCATAAGGATGAGAATCGAATTATTGCCCTATACGTTCAAATATAAGAATATATTATGAACGTATAGGGCAATAATCCGACCTTGACGCCGGCGTGGCGCCGCCACGCCGGCAAAATTTGGCGGCGCGCCGCCGCCGGCGATTTCTGTGCCGGCGCACACCTCTAGGTAGACATAACAAAACACGACCACTTTCGTGGTTCTTGGTCGTGCTTCAAGGGCCAACATTCTGGTGAGGCGAAGTTGACTCGCTCTTGATACTTATGTATGTATGTATGTGAATTCTTTATTGTACACAAAATACAGGCAAAAATACAAATTTTTACAAAGAATTTGACAGGTACAAAGGCGAACTTATCCCTGTAAGGGATCTCTTCCAGTTAACCTTTGAGCAAAGGAGTCGTCTATATGAAGCAAAAGATAGGCAAACATACCGTGTACAGTGGAGAATATATTTGAGTAATACCAAAAACTTAACTGTTATTATACCAACTAACATAAACTCATACATCCAATACACATATAATTAAAATATTAAATACATATACGTACATATACTACACATCAATAAATATAATACTCAACCAATTCACAAAATGTCGGAGAGCCACAATTTTTTCAGACTGTTCTTGAGTGACGCCACGGACTGGGACTGTCTGAGGGACAATGGAAGCCCATTCCACAATTTCACAGCACGCACCAAAAAAGATCTAGAGTAAGTACGCGACTTATTACACGGCAAAGCAAGAGTTAGGTTAGCACTCGAACGCAAGCGGTGATTACTACCGTCAGCTAAATAAACAAATCTTTCGGAAAGGTAAGGGGGCGAAGAAGGATTGAAAAGGACGTTAAAAAGTAAGGACAGGATATGCACGTCTCTGCGACGACGGATCGGAAGCCATCCGAGCTGAGAACGAAACTGAGAAACGTGGTCATATTTTCGCAAGCCAAAAATATATCTGATGCACACATTTTGCAGACGCTCGAGCTTATCCAGAAGCTCCTCCCTCAGATCCAGAAAAGCAATATCTCCATAATCCAGAAGAGGAAGCAAGAGCGACTGCGCAAGGGTTATTTTAGTTTGATATGGGAGAAAATTTTGTAGGCGTCTCAAAGAATGAAGTGATGCAAACACCTTTCGGCTAATGTCCGCTACATGGGGTGTCCAGGAGAGCGTCTGGTCCATGATGATACCTAAATTTCGCACAGTGGAAGAGAAAGGAATAGGAGTTTCACCAAAATAAATATCGGGAACCGTCATATCCGAGAGCTTATTTATAAAGTAAGGGCTACCAATAACAATTGCTTGCGATTTCTTCGCATTGACTTTTAATCCATAATTAGAAGCCCAACAACGAATCAAGTCTAAATCACTATTAATGTCATTAACCAAGCTCGACAAATCCTCAATACTAGCCGCTGAATATATCTGTAGGTCATCCGCATATAAATGACACGACGAGTTAAGGGACCTGGTGATACCATTAATAAAAATTGAAAAAAGTAGTGGAGAAAGTACCCCACCTTGAGGAACGCCAGCGGAGAGCTCACACCAGTCGGATAGCTTGTCGTCGAGTCTCACCCGCTGCCTCCTACCAATAAGGTAATTGCGAAACCAAGAAATAGTCGTTTTAGAAAAGTTTAGAGTACGGAGTATAGCGCGAAGTATATCGAAGTTGACAGTGTTGAAGGCACTACTGAAATCTAGGAGAACGAGGATTGTGAGCTTCTTATGCTCAATATTAAGGCGAATGTCGTCGGTGACCTTAACCAAGGCGGTGACTGTGCTATGCCCGTGCGCTGTGCTTGTGCTATGCACTTATTGGAATGAATCCTCTGAATGTTGTGGATGGCCGTATAAGGGATGCGCGCGCAGTGACGTCACTGCGCCCACGCAAGTGACATACTTACCTGTGTAGGCTCGTTGCAAGTTTTGTCATTGAACACTTATTATGAATCTGCAGGCCTAGTACAGAATACAGTCAAGTGCAAAAATAAGTAGGTATCGAAGGAATCCGCTCATAATGTTACGACGTGCTTATTAAGGTGCGTTCAAACCAAAAGAGCATTCGCTATTCTAACCCCCCACTCTACGAAATTCGATCGTTACACAAAACGTGATTGGTTGATTTCGTAGAACGGGGGATAGAACAGCGAATGCTCTTTTGGTTTGAACGCACCTTTACACAGAATTAGAGTGCATCTTGGGACATATTTTTGAACATTTTTTGTACACTTTATTTTGTCTTTGACTGTACATATTAGTACAAGTACAGGAACCCATTTTTCAAAAATCCGTTTAAAGAAATAATAACTCTTGCTACGATATTATTAAGTTCAAATTTCCACCGCGCAACGCTAAATGCCAACGCTAAAGGTGCGTCAAACCAAAAGAGCATTCGCTGTTCTATCCCCCGCTCTACGAAATCAACCAATCACGTTTTGTGTAACGTTTGAATTTCGTAGAGTGGGAGGTTAGAACAGCGAATGCTCTTTTGGTCTGAACGCACTTTAAGGCTGCGTTTCCACCAGAGATGTGCGAGGATGTGTTTCCATACAAATGACACCTCGCTCGAGTCATTAATAGGTTTCATTTGTATGGAATCACGTCCTCGCACATCTCTGGTGGAAACGCAGCCTAAATGTCACGTAGAAGTGCGAGTCTTTCTACCGCGTAACTCGTACCTTTTCTGAAAAATAAGGTTACTTCCTTTTGATAAATGATATAATCTTAATATATAATTACATACTACCTTTTTTATATAGTTTTTTATTAATATTTTTTATTGTTCATTGTTATAATCAATTCTCTGACAGCGGTCGAATAAGTACGTAGATATTCGACGAACAACATTCGCGAGTGCGCGACGTGCGTCACCGCTCGCCGTGAGGCCCTACTTATGCCTCCCCGGGGTAGGTTTGACACATAGATATAGTATTGTCTGTTCTATCTCACACTCTACGAAATCAACGAATCACGTTTCGTGTAACAATCGAATTTCGTAGAGTAGGGGGATAGAACAGCGATGGGTGAATATCTGAACGTTTCAAGCCTAATTTCGGTGGCATCATTTTTGCCTAAGTTTCTATTCGTAACAATGTGCTACTTTGTCATTTGAAGGAGGCACGGTACCTTATACAAATGACGAAGTATAACATTGTGACGTTCAGAAACTGCGGTAAAAATGATGCCACCAAAATTAGGCGGTTGAAACGCTCAGATATTCACCGAATGCTCTTTTGGTCTGCTTGCACCTTAACAGTTCGAAGTTCGAACCGAACGCGCTAGTTGGACAGGCCTGAGCCTAGCCAAAATACCATTCTGCATTCGTACACGATAAGCGATAAGTAATAAATGTATGAAAATAACAGATTCGTACGAAAAGTCACGTGACCATTTCCATACATTATTGTGGTAACGTGACTTATCGCTTATTGTATACGATCGCAGAATGGGATCTTGGCTAGATCTCTTGGTATTTTCATTTATTACGTATAGAATCTATTTATGTCATCATCATCATCATCAGCCTATCTCAGTCCACTGCTGGACGTAGGCCTCTCCTATTAACTATGCGTGACGCATTAGGAGGTAAATGCCCATAATCGCCACGCTGCGCAAGCGTATTGGCGATCGCAGTAATGTGTCCACTATGATGACGCTGCTGCCCGTCATCAATCTTTTATCAAATAATGGCCAGTGACACTTAAATCCCTTAGTCGATTCTTACGACACCCGCAGGAGGAGTTGGGGTGGTGATAAAGTATTCTTACAGCCGTCACCACACGGCCAACGTGATGTGTGATTCAGGGATCGGAACCGGTTTTTTAGAAAAACCTCGAAATAGCTCAATATTTTAAAATGTTTTACACTCTTTATGTAGTATTCAACATAAACATTAACTATTAACATCATATTTTTGAATTACTCCATTAACAAAAAAATTATAAACCGAAGAACGAAAAAGAACGGAATTCGAACCGTTCTTTTGTATGGAGCAAAAACCGGTATCCGATCCCTGGTGTGATTATGTGATGAACTTTAATCTCCGTATGACCCTTCAATAATAAATATACCTACTCGTAATATTATTGTAGAACATCCTCCTCGTCACGGCCACTTCCCGAAAACAAAACGACCTGTCTGCATTTGAACAATGCCGATGACGTCACAATGACGTCACGAATGCACTTGCATTGCTATGCAGCTGCTTTTATTAAGGGAATACACCGTGTTACAGGTGTAGTGAGAAATTACTTGCCTTCGGAAACGTTCGTAAACACATGCTGTTTCAGGCAGTGTCACCGAGTCTGACTGAAGTAGCATGACAGCTATTACTGTCAGTCTCAGTGAGATAGACTGAAACAGCATGACGTTGACGAACGTTTCCGAAAGCAAGTCATTTTTCACTACATCTGTACTTTAGTGACGGCAAAATCTTAAAATAACGTGTGAAAATCGTGAATGTTCAATTGTTCATAGGGTTCGCAAAGACTTTCCGGATAAATTCCGTAGCTCAGTTGGCGGTCAATTGGTGCTTCTGCCTGCAAAGCAGGAGGTTCCGGGTTTGCAACCCGATGACATTTCATTGTATTGCAATTGTATTCGCAAGTATTTGGTCTTCAGTCCATACTCCTTAGTGTCTACGTATATGTATGAATCTATGTTTTATACGATTGTCGCTTAGTAGGTACCCACAAAAAACTTTAGTTGAGCTTACCAATCAGGCTAAGGAGTACGGACGCGCTGACGCGCACGACACCTGTTTTAAAGCAGCGATTCGTCTGCGAGAAGCATTGCTGGTACTTAGAGAAAAAAACTATTTCTCTAAGAAACTAGTGTCTTAACTCTTACTGTTATTGAGTTATTAAATATACATAATTTTAATGATTTAATGACTGAACAAGTGTATTGCAACCTTTATTACATCTTAATGTTACTTATTTTGACATTATTGTTAATTTTTAATTATTATTTTGACTTTGCAATAATGTTTCATTTTATGTATTTCTATATTAATTATTTGACATTTGCTTTGTATTTTGACGATCACGATGAAAAGTTGTATACCCTGACATCACATTGTATTTCGAATTTGCTTCCCGAAATAAATAAAACTAAACTAAACAAGTGCCGTCAGTCACCTCACTTGATATCTTATTCTTAATCTCTTCTCTCACACTTGCCAATACAATTATTATGTATGAAAACGAAAAAAAAATTTTTTCGAAATTTACAAAAGCTGATATACCAGGCAACTTCTATTAGTGTCCCAAGTAACCTGTCCAATTTAACGGAAATGTAAAAAAACACCCCTGTATATTGTTACTAACATAAGTTTATAAGATTTATTCTATTTTACTGACATATTTTTGTTATGAGCCACGAGCTTGAAATAAACGTTTCTTTAATTTAATTTAAAAAACATTTCTTCTCCTTTTCGAATGTTATTTTATTAGTCTATATAGATTTTGTAATTCTTTTTGTCGTATTTGATTTTATCTTATTTCGTCTGTCTACATAACTTTGATTAGTCACGGAAAGTAGTATGTATACCTTTCTTATACCTTTTCTTTAACACTAATGAAATTGTTAAAATCTATTAGTCATCGGTCCCACGGTGTAT
Organism: Thaumatotibia leucotreta; assembly: GCA_025490895.1. Lineage (NCBI taxonomy): Eukaryota > Metazoa > Arthropoda > Insecta > Lepidoptera > Tortricidae > Thaumatotibia > Thaumatotibia leucotreta. The sequence continues at coordinate 56,626 of JALPQI010030634.1, read as the reverse complement.
AGGTACATTATAACACGTATACTATGATGTAAGGAAGTATTCGTGAGTCGTGACTCATGACAGAGCGTGTGAGCACTGTGAGTACACTAAACTTGTAACATAGAAAGTTGTCTCTTTCTTATGAAAGCTTCTTGTAAGGTGAGGGTAAAAGAGATATAACAATAAACCTTGTTCTGGTGATGTTCGTCTTTCATATTTTATGTTCGTCTTTGTTGTGTTAAGTCTCGTAATCTGTCTTTGTTCCACCAATGAAAGCGTCATTGAAGTGACAGAGATAGTTGGTCGGAATGTACGTTTTTCAAAGTTTGTGGTAGACCTTGTAATGTGCTTTCCGTGTTGTGTAGGTTATGTTTGTTTACATTAATTGTAATGCAATTTTAGGGTGCGCCAAAGTATTTATAAAATTGCAACTTAGATTATTGGAACTCCGAAAATTTTTCTTATACAATTTAACTTCATAATGATCGGTATTTAGAATAATCTTTGTTCATAATTATCATCACATAGAATTATTTATGTTCATAATATTGTTTTTCATACATATTTTTAGTACTAACTTTTATGTTTATATAATTTTTCACTATACTTATTTTATGCTATATATTCTAATGTTATAGGTATTTATTTTTATCTGTACTGGTTTTATGTATGAATTATTTTTGTTTAATTAAATATAAATCGTACTATTACTGTAAACTAGCTACCTGCACAAATCAGGTTGTGGCAGAGTAGGTACTGTACTAAACGGGTTCCCTCTAAACTTTTTTTGTCCGAAACGCTTAGGACATAACAGACTTGGTATAATCTATTTTGACATCAACTTAATGAGACAGAAACATCACTTGGCTTAAATAACAATATTTCGAATATCATTTTGTCCGAAACTGTCTTGGCATATCATTATTTACGCCGAGTGTTATAAGACAGAAATTAGATTTGCTTTTTTTTTGGGCATGTAGCCACATGTTCGAAACTTGCCCTTTTCGTCAGGCAGAATTTGCTGTGAGGGTGAAAATTTCTGCAGTGAGCGAGCGAAGCGAGCGAACAAAACCTTCCGGAGCAGATCCGACTCGGATAGGTTAGGTTAGGAGACTAAGGCGGGAGCTTTGCTCCCGCCCTAGTCTTCGAGGTTATTTTTTTTTTAGCAACCTCGAAAGTACTCAGCTCAGTAACACAGTAAGTAACGTACTGAATATTACTACTACCTCGATTATATTGAGAGGTTGTAATTATTCCTTCTCTGTTATGCTAAAACAAACTATGCCGATACTTTTTATGCACATCCAGATTATGCCTCATCGTAAATAGGAGCATCGAAATTAAGCTCGAATAATATTCGAACAACTCGAAATCTGCCACAAAGAAATATGCTAAAGTTGAGTATGCCACAACACTCAACAGTTTCTGCACAAAGCCCATTATGACTACATAGTTTATGTTATTCATAAAAGAATTATACCACAACAGAGTGAACCTAATGGGTAAATGTTTATAAATAAACAATTTATTTCAAATAACTTTATGAGTATAGATTAATCTACTTGACGACTTTAGGAGGATAAAATTTCGAAATAAAAATCGTTATGAGCATTGTAGGTAGAAGTATAATTTTTAGTAAGAAAAAAAGTATGAGATAAAATTTTCGGAGTAATGATGATTATGAGTAAAAAACGGTATTAGTAAAAATATTCGAAGAAAAAATTGTATAAGTGCCAATATGAACCCGCAATTTTAATGCCGTCTTCATGTCAAGAATATTAAACCGTTTTCGGTGAGTTATGGGAGTGGACAGGTATTTAGCTGAAAAAAGCGGAAATGCATAAAACATTTTGGTGCTAAATTGACTTAAATACCGAATAATAAATGTTTTTTTATTGTTTGTTATGGTAAATAAAACTTTTAATAATAATATTAATATCTTGAGATGTTTTACACAAATCGACCTAGTCCCACTGTCATAAAATCTATAACGTATGAACTCAATACCAGCAAGTTGCTGACCTTTTATTGGATTAAGTTATCGATAAACGGGATAAACGCATGAGTGGATTCACACTACGTCTGCGCCGGCGCCGGCATCAGTCCACGTAAACGATATATATTTACACTTACACCTTGAGAATCACGCCCTTACAAATCTCGGTATTTTTATAATAAAGTACTTTTTACTTTCGTCAGTTAACTGCTTTCAATGTTCCTAAATCCGTGACATTATCACAAGGTTTAGAACAATTTTCATTAAATCTTGACATGAGGTTCGGCTTATCGGAACTTCGCTACAATTGTCGTGATTTTTGTGACAATTGTAATTCTGCTTCGCAAAGTAGTTATATGCTGATTTATTTAAGTTCCTGCATTATGTTTTGTGTTGGTGGCAAACAAAGCACAGTCCTTCTGATGGTCAGCGGTAACTGTAGCCTATAGATGCCCCCGATTGGAGAATCAGTAAATTTAATATTGTACCTAGCACTTGTCGACGTGGTGAAGGTGAAATAGGGGGCTGGACGCCTTTGACAATAATTGGGTGGAATATACACAAAAAAGGGCTTTGTAGAGATCTAAGGGAGAGGCCTTTGCCCAGCAGTGGGACACCCTAATGACACCCTGGGCTAAGAAAAAAACTTTATGTGGTGTGGGAGGTAAGTTACCCATACCTATTGAACTTATTGTGAAAACACAAATCAAATTATTTATTAACTAAATATTTTGTCACACTACTTATTACTATATAAATTATAAATATTGGATGTCATATACCAAAGAAAAAACGACCAAGATCACCAACGTCCGAGGTGGGAATCGAACCCACGCGCTCAATTTTCTCGGGTACGTATAATATATGCAATCCCCGATTATAGGATTGCATGTACGGTGTACCTACCCGAGACAATAGAGTGGCCAAGCGGTGCAGGGCTGCAGGCATCAGCCGCGAAAGCTGAGCACTTGGGTTCGATCCCCACCTCGGACGTTGGTGATCTTGGTCGTTTTTTCTTTGGTATGACTATGACATTGACATCCAATATTTATAATTTACCCATACCTAGTTTTTATTGCAATAATCACCTGGGGGTGTGCAGATGAAATTGCGGACACTAGATAGTACACTGAAAAAAATGCTAAGTTGGATTTATCAGATCTTGCGTAATTCTAACCGGAAATTAAGGTTGAATTCGGTCCTGTCACAATTTTTATTTTCTTATTTTACCAAACTTTTTATGTTGGAATTCTACTAAATTAATTTGGTTATTACACCAGTTTTTTGTTGATTACACCAGTTGTTTAGTATAATGTACAATGTTCTTTGTTGATTTAGTTAGACCAGAACTCTGGTATCGACTTTAACCTTTTTAGTTTTGTAAATTTGATAGCAAGGATTTGTTATATATATCAAAGTTTCCTTGTAATATAGCCAACCTAAGTCACTTTGGTAAATATTTCTTTCAGTGTATAATATACACCGTGTTTTTACTGATTTTCGTTAAATTAAAGGGAAGCTTATTTAGGTCAAAAATGATCTATTTCTCTAAGAAACTAGTGTCTTAACTCTTACTGTTATTGAGTTATTAAAAAAATTAGTTTAATGACTGAACAAGTGTACTGCAACCTTTATTACACCTTAATGTTACTTATTTTGACGTGTGCCGTCAGTCACCTGAGATATTATTCTTAAGGTTATCTCACACTTGCTATTTCAATTATTATGTATGAAAACGAAAAAAATTTTTTACGAATTAAACAAAAGCCAATATTCTAGGCAACTTCTATTCATGTCCCAAATAACCTGTCCTATTTAACGGAAATCAATAAAAACACGGTGTATATATCAAAGTTTCCTTGTAATATAGACAACCTAAGTCACTTTGGTAATATTTAATTTCAGTGTATAACATAGAATGAATACCATGTACTTACAACCCCATATTAGGCAAAGATGCCGCGGTGACGGTGAATGTCGCAAGCGCAGCCGCAGGGCGCGCCTGGTTTCGCCACTCACACCTCATGTTACATTATACTTTACTTGGAAGACACATAGACACATAGACAGAACAGGCACTTATTTTAACTTATACTCACTTCAAATAATGTATGAGGTACAATCAACAACACACCTGTGAACACAGGCAAAGTGCCAAAAATATGTAAACAGAACTTTATTGCCTGGACATAAAGGTGTGTATACATTAGGGTGGTCCAAAAAAACATTTATGTTATTTTCCCATAGGGCACCCCATTATTTTGTTACATCTGTTAAGTTGATAAATTATACCAAGTTTCATAATTTTATTTAAACTATAAAGTGGTGCTCAACGCCTTTGATGTTTTTTTATATTGTTATGGAATGTGAAAAAATGAAATTACTGTTTCTTAACTTTTTATTTTAGTTATTGCTTCTAGACTGTTTAAACATAGGATTTTTAAGTAACATTTTAGAAGTTAATTTTTCTTTCTATTTTTTTTAAGCTTATTTGAATTTTCGCCAAAAAGTCAACCGAATCAATAATTGAATAAAAATAAAAATAAAATGTATTTTTTACCTACTTGACTTTTAAATCCCGTTTTGAACAGTATTAAAGCAATTACTGACATAAAAATCATAAATATAAAATATTTATTTATTTTGGGATTCATAAAATATTATATTTTTCAAAGGCATTGAGCACCGCTTTGGAGTTGAGATAAAATTACGAAACTTGGTATATTTTATCAACGTAATAGCTGTTACAAAATAAGAGGGTGCCCCATTAAAAAAAATAAAAAAAATTTTCCATACAAACGTGGACCACCCTTGTATACATATTTCTGGCACTTTGTCTGTATCCACAGCTGTGTTGTCGATTGTACATAGGGTAAATTGCTAATAACTTGCCACCCTCCAGTAACTGGCCAACTTACATAAAAATGAACTCTATACACTTATACCTAAAGTAGCGGCATCGTAAGAAGTCGTTTTTGACAGCTCACAATAGTGTTGTGAAACGCTCGATTTTACCGTCGTAAAATTTTCAGTCAAGTGCGAAAGGGCGTTAGATCTGGTACTTGCCATTGAAAAAGTTTAATTAAAAAAGTGTTAGGTAATCCGAATTAAAAATGTGTTTGGTAATCTTACTTAGAATCATTAGCAGGCAGCGAAACTTTGGAGCCGGTGACGTCATAATGACGTAAAATCGCATTTAGGTAAGATGTTTTATAGGACGGATAGGACGTGACCTCTATAAGCAAAATTCATAGCAAACCACTCCCAACCCACGTTGGCAAACTTGCGTGCTGCTAGCTCAGAGTGCAATGTAGATATGCCAAATAGAGAAATGCCGTAAATACAGTATATAAACTCACTAAAACCATTTATTAAAATCAGAGCACATCTAGGTGATAAATAACGTAGTGGTATATAAATTATTATTCCACGAAAAATAAAATTATACGTGATTTTATAATTGAATTTGTAATTATTATGTGCTTACTATTATTTTAACATAATTTTAATTTTTTATTTATTTTTATGATGTAACTAGTAAGTGATTTGGTGTTAATACTAGCTTATGTGAATAAATACATTGAATTGAATAACAATTATGACATTTATCTGGTTGTCAAGTTCCACACAGTCTGTAAAGCCGCGTATCCACCGGGCACACGGGCTCGCGAGGACCTGTCGAAACCATGACAAACTTTTGGAAAATATGTGCGTACCTACTATTATAGCAATTATTCGTACCTCCATAAAAAAAGGTTTACTTATTTATTTCGATTGACGTATCGGTAAATTGCAGCAACAGCAGTAACATCACTATTCCGTTCAGGCAACAATGAAGTTTGACATTTGCTCCATTATACCAACTGTCAAATTTTTACAGAACTTCATGTGCAAACAAACGTCAAAAACGACTTCTTACGATGCCTCTACTGTAATGAGAATTCATTTTGGAAGAGGGAGAGTGATTGACACATCGTTTTAAAATGAATTCTAACTAACAGCATATAGAGCTCATTTTTATATAAGGTATCCAGGTACTGGAGTGTGGCCAGTTACTAGCAATTTACCCTACTTAGTCGCATTTTTAGATAAAGATCAAAAAATATCATGTTTTATGTGTATGAAAAAGGAATATGTTGAAAAATCCTGGGACAATTTATAGGAATCTAAACAGGACGGCACAGATTTGGCCTATTATTTTTGGTCTTGAATGTATTAAGCACTATTGCTGTTAAATTACTTGTAGAACAAAGATATCGAATTGACAACTCCCTCCTTTTGAAATTTAAAAGCCGGTAAAACCATTGAAACATTAACAAAAAAACAATTCCATTCCAAGCTTCTATTATCGTTTAGTTCATATTGTTTTTCAGTTATAATTTGACACTTAGCGAGATTCATATAATAGGAACTCTGAATGAGATAAATAACATTCTTTCAAAAGAATAAATTTCCATCGTACCGTATCTACTCGAATCTCGAGATTACGAGGCAGTAACGCGAGCCGACACCGCAGCCCCGGAAGACGTCGGAATTGTTGGGAAATAGCTATTTGCTGCATGAAATATACCCATCATCATCATTGGCCTGGAATATCTATAAAAGATGATTTAAGCAGCGTCCGTTCGGGTTTGGCACTTACGGGTGTGACTAAATAGACCGATACGGGAGCGATAGCCGCGACCGCACTTCGCACAAATAAATGCAGTGTTTGGCGAATCGGGAGGAAAGGCAGCGCGCTGGTGTCTCGACTCTCGGCAAGCAGAAAGGAGATCAAACCAGGCGCTGTCGTGTGCAACAACGCCTTTGCTTAGAGTCTCCCTCCAATGGTCTCTATCCTGTGACACATCCTCCCAGCTGCTGTGATCAATGCCGAACGATAACATGTCACGTTTTAAGCTGTCCTTAAAACAGAGCATTGGTCGACTTACCGGTCGTTTGGCATGGGCGATTTCGCTGAGGAGAGTCATGCGCGGCAAACGAGAGGGCTCCATCCTCTGCACGTGTCCCAGCCAACGCAACCGACTCTGTTTCAAAACGGCCGGCTGTTTGAAATTATACCCACTGCACTTTTAATTTAACCTGTTTTAAAGCAGCACTTATTCAGATGCCGATATTAATAAAGACTAGGAGGAACTACTTAAAAAGAACATAAGCAACAGGGTGCTTAGACAATTTGCCAATCGCTAACGCTCAATCGTCAATCGTAAACGAAAGGCAGCTAACTGTCTTTGTCGCACTAATATGAAATAATATCAGAGAGGGAAAACTACGATACGCTACTAAGCGTTAGAGATTGGCAACTTGGCTCCGGTATGCTCACATGATTGGTATTTGGTATGTCAGTATGTCGCCGCGAGATAGATTTTCCATCTTTTACTAACTGTAGAAATAAAAGAGGGATGGCTAGTCCATCTCGCGACGACATATTGTCGCACTAATCCTGCAGATAAGAAACAAATCGGAACAGTTTCTCAAGAGAGATTGTATAATAAATCAAACTTAAACTATCAAATTCGCTAAGTGCCATTCCGCGAATAATTGTTTGCGAATATCGAGTCGAAGGGTATAAAGTGGATATAAATCACTTTCTAGAAAAGAGTGAGAGTGACAACGTCGCAGGTGACAAATTGTCTCCTTAATGGATGCTGGCTTCCGATACTTCTACGTTTTTAAAGCAATTTTAACGACAAACATGCATAAGTAATGGAAATCGTAAAAACCGGCCAAGAGCATGTTGGGCCATGCTCAGTGTAGGGTTCCGTAGTTATTCAAAAACGGCTGGGCCGATTGTGTCCGAAAAATAATTTCATTTTAAAGTATTCATAAGCTCAAACCCACAGATTAAGAGTTAGAAGGGGGCGGGACATTTTTTTGTATTCTGGAGCGGTTACCTCCGAAAATATAGAGTTTGTAAAAATATTTTGGGACCCTTATTCTTTTTAAAAAACATATCCAACTATTATTAAACAACTTTGTCGTCGTGATTAATATGTATCAAAATGCAAATTTCTAGTATTAACGGCCAAGGAGCTATGCTGCGGACAGACAGACAGACGGACAGACGGACATGGCGAAACTTTATAATTACGTTTACATTTTATTTACCTATGGAACAATAGTACATTGTGCATCAAGGGAGGTAAGTACGGAATTAGCAACGAGAGTGTTAGAAGCCCGACGCCGTTAGGCGGGAGGGCTTTTATGACTCAAGTTAGTATTCCGCTTACCGACCGTGATGCATACAATGTTTTTCATCACACTTCCCGACAAAAAAATAAGTTTTAAGAAATAACATTATTAATTGACGTACTGGCATTTCTATTACTCCCTTGGGAATTTCACTTTTCTATTACTCCCGCTGCGCGCGCAAACAACGGCGCGCTTAGGCAGCAAGTGTGATGAAAACGTAATTTACTACGAAACCATAAAAATTAAGTACTTATTTCTTGACAATAAACGATCAAAATGACGTTTATTTGAGCAATTTCTGTATTTATATTCGTTTGCCGCAAATTATTATACGAAAGCGATTTATTACATGTAACGAAAGTGATGTAATAGGGACAAACCGAACCTTTTACAATGAATATGCTCAGAAAGTGCTCATTTTAAGGGTAAACTTATGATATTTTTCCGCACACGTGCACGTGCAGGCATGAATTTTTATTGCACTTTTCCGCACGGCCTAGTTGGTACTGCCAACATAGTCTAGTTTTCCAAGCATAATGCAATGTAAAATGTTGTGCCTATGATACAATGTTGAAATGTAGGCTTTCCACACTTGTATCATAAATAACTGATGATATGTCTGTTTATTACACATTAAATCACACATAATTAAATTAACACTATTGAAAATAATCAATAATACAATATATATATATATATATCCTTTTTAAAAATAAAAAATAAATAAAAAATCTCTCCCAAATCGCTGCCAATGGGCAGTGTGCCCAGAAGGCTGGCCGCATTGCCACGTTGTATGGCAATGCTTATTCGCTGAGCGAATTAATTAAATAACTATTTCATCACACTTGTTGTCTAAGCGCGCCATTGCTTGCGCGCGTAGCGGGAGTAATAGAAAAGTGATATTCCCTAGGGAGTAATAGAAATGTCAGTACGTCATTTAATAATATTATGTCTTAAAACTTATTTTTTTGTCGACAAGTGTGATGAAAAACATTGTACCTATGCATCACGGTAGGTAAGCGGAATACTAACTCGAGTCATAAAAGCCCTCCGCCTAACGGCGTCGGGCTTCTAACACTCTCGTTAGTAATTCCGTACTTAACTCCCTTGATGCACAATGTACTAATTCTGAATAGGAGTGAAATAATAATGGTTTTGTCACGCATTTGCCGTGGACATACAAGTCTTGTTTTGAGAGAATGAGGTCACGGCCCATGTGCGACAAATTGCGAGAAATATTTTTTCCTGTTTGCGACTTAAGTTCTAATTAAAGCGGCTAAACCATATTTGGTGCGATCATTCTATCCTCACATAAGGTGAGACCACAGCTTATGTTGCGAGTATTTTAACTGTAACTTTCATGTTTTCTGCGACAGATTCAGTTTACGACCAGCGGCCCTACCGCGAAAAACGAAATTCGTAAACATCGAGGATTTGTCTCTCTCACTCTAATGACGCCTTCGTTTGAGTGACAGAGAAAAATCTTCGAAATTTACGAATTTCGACTTTCGCGGTAGTAGGCCTGATTCGTACTGCTTCGAACCTGATTTAAACATTGGCAGCGATTTGGGAGAGATTTTTTATTGGGTTCCTTTTATTTAATTATCTTTTTTTTGTAAATATTTATTATTTTAATTGCTGTACATCATTTTATCAATAAATAATTGACAACGATAGTTTGAATCACGTGTCAGTTCCGTAGAATAACTGACAAGCAGAATCGCATTAAGATATTATATTATGGCAGCCCCTTAAAATGCCGCCAGCATCCTCAGTACAGTGCTCTAAGGGCCAATTTTAGATAAACGGTATAGGTTAATTTATGTATATAATAAATTGTACAAATTTGTAAATAAATAATAAATTGTACAAAGTTGTAAATAATTAATAAATTGTACAAATTTGTAAATAAATATATATCATCGTCATCATATCAGTCGAAAGACGTCCACTGCTGAACATAGTTCTCCCCCAAAGATTGTCATAATGACCGCTCAAATATATATACTATAACTAAAAAAAAACGAAAAATACTGGCGACTTTGATCGTGGATCTAAAACTTTTCGCCAGCTGTTGCCTGTTGCGCAGGCGCCATACAAACGTGTTTGTATGGCTGTCATTCAAGACGCATTTATTTCGTCACATTACTGTTATGACCTTTTATTAGGCCTATTTTTGGTATGTTGTACCCTACAAGTATTTCTAATTCAAAATTATTTATAATATTTATTACAATCTCAAAAAGATTCTGCATACCGCCCTATTTCTGCAAATAAAGATTGTTGTCACGTTATATTTTCTACTCTTTTTTGCCAAACTGTAAGTTAGAGTAGAGCTCATAGACAAGAAATACAGGCTCCAAAAAGAATTAACGATTTTAATATTTGTGCCATGGGCAATATGGGCATACGTTCTGAAATTTATACATATTTCTAGATTCGATAGTATCCTAAAGGTGCGTTCAAACTAAAAGAGCATTCGCTGTTCTAACCTCCCACTCTACGAAATTCGATCGGTACACAAAACGTGATTGGTTGATTTCGTAGAACGGGCGCTAGAACAGCGAATGCTCTTTTGGTTTAAACGCACCTTTACCTATATAAAAGTACAACCGAGTATTCTTATAATGCCTACACATAAATGCATCACAAGTATAGTTAAGGTAAGTTGCGGGCAATAGAAGTTGCCGACAATGTAAATATTAGTTACCTATAGGTATACCAAAGAAAAAAATCCGAACTTTACCCACGCTTAGGTGGAATTTGAACCCACGTCCTCAGCTTTCGCGGCTGATGCCGAAACCACTCGGCCACCTGTCCTTTCGAGTCCAGATTAGAGTGGTTTTTTAAATTAAAAGTCAGTAAAAGAGATTCAAGAATGAGAAGGCACCAAAATCAAAACAAATACCTACTGTTTACCCAAATACAACAACATACGTATTTTTAAAATACCTATTCCTAGCGTAAATACTGTATTTGCAAGGCGATTCCCTAGGTCTCTGCATCCGTATATTTACAATTCAGTAGAAAAAGCATGTCACATTGCTAGTAATTCTCCTCGTGAAGCAAAAATCAAGATTCGGAACTGGTTGAAAGGACTTGGCTACAGCCAAACCGAGAAGCTCCTAAAGGTCTTAACTTAAAATAATAATTACATACATCTACGATCTCAAAAACGGCCTCTCACCCACTCCTATAACATTATCTCTCTCTCACACACACACACACGCACCCACTCACACACGTTCCCATTCACACGTACACTTCCTAACACACAAACATACAGACAGATATTGTTTACTCAATAGCATTGATTTAGAATATATAAGTGGATCCCCAAACAGCTCAAAAAAATGGCCCCAAAAAATGGGCTGCAGAAGTAAATATTGCGGTCCTTTTGCTCCGCTATTCATTTCTGACAGTTGACATTTGGACGTAGATCTGCAAACAGGAACCAATCCACACGAATTTGTCATTTTAATTAACACCTTAAATCAAAACAAACAAGTCAATCTTTAAAATGACAAATTCATGTGGATTGGTTCCTGTTTGCAGAACTACGTCCATTTGGTCACCTTACGGTATAGCATCATTATTCCTTAAACATAAAAAGTTTCTACTATTTTGCGGTGTTGTTCGCAAATTTGACACTTATTGCTCACTTCACAAAGTTTTTTATTCTTTGAGTTTTTTTTATTATAGTTTATTGTAAGTGAGCGTTATTAGCTTCAACTGAAACATGATAGAAATGACTTTTAGTGCCACTTTTCTTGGTTTTTTTGTTTGGCTCTGTGCATCCATTTATTATTTAATGTCATTGCTCAATAGATATAAGTATCAGTGTAATTAGTCTCGCTCATCTTTCAATAAATCTTTAGTATCATATTTTTTGTAAAGTGAATCTTAGCAACGGCTGTAGGTAATCGAAGTAAAACAAAATGTAAATCACTTCCTTTAAAACCGAATCTGGTCGCCACGTGACAGGCATTGCCTAGTGTGGGGCCGCAGGATATTTATGTATTAGTTTTAAGGTTTTTCTTTTCAAATAAATAATTTTTATTTTTTATTTTATTTTTATACATGGAACTTGGTTATACAAGGTGCCCGTGAGGAAAGGGAAAAAATTTAACAGCATATTCCTGAGACTAAAAGAAGCAAAAAATGTTAAGTGAGTTTTGGTCAAATCTTCAAAAAAAACTTATTTTTTTAGTTTTTTTTTTTGATCTTTTGAATGCCTCAATACACAAAAAAGCACTATAAACGTTTTTTTTTTCTCATTTGCTAGGTAATTGAAGATTTTTTTTGTTCATTTGATGTCTGTCAATTAAGTGTGACAAGACTAAGACAACATGGTAACAAAATCGTTTCCTAAAATGCGTTTATCATAGCGTAACGGGCTAAAACGGTTTTAGGAAAAAATCAAATTTTCTCTTAAAATAGACTCAACCCAGAAAACTTCATATGACATTTTTAACTTCAAATTTGGTCAGAAATCCGATGACGATTTTTTTCCCCTTCCTCATGGGCACCGTGTATACATACCTACTTATTACCTAAGATACTGAACAAATTGCCAGAAGATGAGAGATAGAGAATGAGTTTGATATAATTAATAATATATATAGCTGCATTACCACTCATTTCTGAATGACATGATTGTTCTCCCAGAAGGAGTTACGGTGGGGGTTAGTGTTATATACCGTCGTATAGAGGGCGCGCCGGTGACCTAGGGAAAAATCTGACATTTCAGGATTTGCTCCCTGGTCGAAAAATGTTCGACGGCCTGGCTAAACGGTGAGACCTAGGTGGGGGGTGCTCGACCAAATGTCGTAGGGAACTGCTGACAGTTTTTAAAGCCGCAAAAATTTTTCCAAAAAAAAAAAAAAAATTTTGCACTCAAATTTCAAAATGGTCCTTCGAGCCGGATTTTTTTGTGGTAGAATCTCTGAGGGACCTAGATTAAAGAAAAAGTGTTTTTGTGATTCTCGGATCCAAGATGGCCGCCGTAGGGCCCGTCAAAGTTTGTATGGGAACTTTGAAACGGGGGGAGATGGGTGGGGGGTGCTCGACCAAATGTCATAGAGGACCCCGAGAGCCATTCGACGGGCAAAAAATTTTTGCAAAAAAAATTTTTTTTTTTTTTCGAAAATTTTTTTTTTATCCGATCGAGCTGGAAATCGCTGTGCGTGACTTCTGGGCTCTCCAGATTCCGAAAAAAATTTTTTCAGATTTTTTGCACAAAAAAAATTTTGTATGGATTTTTCCAAATAATGGTCCGATCGCGCTGAAATTTGGCATGCGGGCATTATTTGGGCCCAGGAGTGATAATCTGAAAAAAAATTTGGAAAAAAATCCAAGATGGCGGCGACCCCGAACAAAAAGTCAAAATCCCAAGTAAGTTAAGCGAGCCCGAAGGGCGAGCTTCAGGCCGGGAGGCCGAAGGCCGACCCCGCGGAGGGCCGAAGGCCCGGAGCTTCACTCCCGGGGCCCAAGAGGGTCCCCAACCCCAGTAATTTTGGGCGAGGCCGAAGGCCTCGCTGCAGGAGGGCCGGAACATTACCAGAACCAATATAAATCTATGTTAAGCGAGCCCGAAGGGCGAGCTTCAGGGTGGGAGGCCGAAGGCCGACCTCGCGGAGGGCCGAAGGCCCGGAGCTTCGACCCGAGTGCCCAAGCGCGTCACCCCCAGGTAATTTAAAGCGAGGCCGAAGGCCGAGCTCCGAGCAAATCGAGCTACCAAGCGTTCAATAACCCCAGTATTCTAATAAGCCGAGCCTGAGGCAGGCCCGACGGTTCGCTTCGAACCCCAGCGAAGGCCGTAGGCCGAGCTCCGCGTAGGGCCGAAGGCCCGGAGCGTCCCATAGAGGCGCGGTAGCCTGCGAGGCCGGAGGCCGAGCTGCGAGAAAACAAAGCTTTTCTACGTATAATAAAATCTGAGTAACTACATATACCCGCGAAGGCCGAAGGCCGAGCTCCGCGTAGGGCCGAAGGCCCGAAGCGTCCAACACAGGCGAGCTAGCTCGCGAGGCCGAAGGCCGAGCTGCTTGAGTCCAGAACTCCTATGCTACTCAATGAAAAAGTGTAACTTGAAAACGAATCGGAGGGCCGCAGGCCCGACGATTCGTTTCGACAACCTGCGAAGGCCGAAGGCCGAGCTCCGCGTAGGGCCGAAGGCCCGAAGCGTCCAACACAGGCGCGCCAGCTCGCGAGGCCGAAGGCCGAGCTGCATGAGTCCAGAACCCCCATGTTACTCAATGAAAAAGTGTAACATGAAAACGAATCGGAGGGCCGCAGGCCCGACGATTCGTTTCGACAATCTGCGAAGGCCGAAGGCCGAGCTCCGCGTAGGGCCGAAGGCCCGAAGCGTCCCTCAGAGGCCTGACAGCTCGCGAGGCCGAAGGCCGAGCTGCAGGAGTCCAGCTCAAAAGCCCAAAAACTGCGATAAAAGTAGAAAATAATACAAAAACAATAATAAAAAAATTAAAGAAAATAAAAAATAAATCTCGAGTCCTCCACTCGTCCAGTCGACAAAAAGAGAGGCCCGCGAGGCCCTTGGGCCTCGCGCACAGAGCAAAAAACTAGTTATAAATATTATAAGTCAATAGGTAATTGCTATTTAAAAATTTAGCGAAACAGGTTACGCAAAAATTGCTCGATATGTCTCGATCCAATATCAGAACCCTCATCAAGGAGTACCCCCGACCAAAGAACAACATGTACAGTGGGGTTCAAATTGGTTGAACGCCACTGTACAACTCGTTTCGCTAAATAGTTAAATATGTTTGAGTCTCATGTTAGTTATAATTTCGTCAGCCTCCGTAGTCTAGTTGGTAGTGGCCCTGCCTACGAAGCTGGAGGTTCCGGGTTCGAATCCCGGCGAGGGCATCATTTGTGTAGTTGTTTCTCACAAATATTTGTTCCTTGGTCATGGCTGTCTATGTATTTAAGTATCTATATGTATCACAAGCCTTAATTGAGCTTACCCTGGGACTAGGTCGATTTGTGTAAGATAAATATATAAATAAATATTTTTGGACATCTTTACACAAATCGACCTAGTCCCACAGTAAGCTCAATTAAGGCTTGTGATGTGGGTACCAGGCGACGATATATATAATAGACATATAGATACTTAAATACATAGACAGCCATGACCAAGGAACAAATATTTCTGATAAATAAATACACCAATAATGCCCTCGCCGAGATTCGAACCCGGAACCTCCAGCTTCGTAGGCAGGATCACTACCAACTAGGCTACGGAGGCTGATAAATGATGATAATTATAAGAATCACGTCCACGACGAAGAACTTTCCAGCAACACCGAACGTCGCGGGCAACCCTGGAGCCGCAGTGGGGCAAGGGCGGCGTGTCGCCCTATACGGGCAACTCTCCGTTTCTGTCGCCGTAAATATACATGACTTGGCCAGCGGGCGCCCTTACCACGATACCTCGCTACGTCGTCTTTATTACAATGTGGGTTTTTGTTTTTTTTCTGCCACTAGGCGGCGCTACGTTGGCGTCTGGTCCAAACAGCTGTCAGATTCACAATATTCATACTGGACATAAAATATCGAAATTCTATTTTATTTGGAAGTTAATTGATTTTACGGATTACGACTAGTAGGTAAACTGTCGTCGAACTGAAGATTGAGCTCTAAAACAGGCTGTCACTGGTACAAAAAAAATACTAGAACTTTGTTAATTCCACGGGAATTGAATTGGAACCATTTTATTTATTTATTTTAGAAAACAATATTCCTAAAGTTTTATTTTAGAAAACAATATTCCTAAAAATATATATTGAAAATTAAATACGCGTATTTATTTTGACAGTTTGTTGGACCTTACGTACAGTGCACCTCACCGCCCCATATTGGCACTGGTGGAAAAGAAGAGTAAGTTGCGCAGGGCGCCTCGTAAGACATTGTGTGGCACCGCCGAGCCGGTTAATTCTGGTCTTCAGGTCGCTACACCGGGTAAGGCGCTCTATGTGTCGCGCCTGCATTACTCCACCGTGGCTGAAGACGTGGCGGAGTATGTCCGCCGGAAGACTGGCTTCTCGCTGAGGGTGCAGCAGCTGTGATCGCGCCACTACGTGCACTTCAGCTCGTTTGTGGTGCGCGTGCCGCGCCCGCTGCAGGATACCATCGCAAGTGCAGACTTGTGGCCGAAAGGCGTTGTGTTTCGGCGGTTCCGGGGCAATCTGCCGAACCCTAAGCCGGTTCAGATGACTCGACAGGGCCACGCTGTTGTGTCACCTAAATCTGGTTAATGTTTGTTTTGAATATGTACCTTTATCTGTATCTCTTTTAATTTTAGTTTCATGACGCATTGGTGTAATGTAAACTGTAATGTCGTGTAAACTTTTGGTTCAATAAAATAAATAAATAAATAAAAAGTAGTAAAAACCCTAATTAGACTAAGCTACGAGTACTGACATGCCTAGAAAAGTCTACTATGACTGGCAAAGTTGACTGCCAGAGATCACGCGACAGGCCACCCGCTAGATGGAGCGCACCAATTACAGCACCGTTGCTTCTACACCTGCAGGAAGCCATATATATGGCGGGTGACAGGAGCCTCTAGAAGAGGCTGGTCAGCAGCAATAGGACATAGTGTTAGCATTGACTTCAGCATTGAGGGAACGACTGATGATGATGACTGACTGTTAACATATCAATATTAGATGACATATTCATATACTAAAGAAGAAACACCGAGTTTACCTACGTCGGAGTGGGAGTTGAACCCTCGTTTATATCCACAATTTAAAACCCATATGAAAGTAGTGCTATAGGTATGGGCGGATTTTTATTTTGTTGTAGTTTCTAAAAGTTTCCAAATTTGGACTTTTTTACATTTTTTCTACTCAGAATCACTGATAAAATATTAAAAACTACCTCCGGCTCTAACCCTACACCATGGTGGCGGCTAGAGTTTTTTTCTGTATTTTTGAAGAACCTAATTTTCAAAACAATATAATATACTAATACAGTCGCCATTCGCCATATCGTTGCTCAAATACGTACCTGGGGGTTACCATGACGTACTAATGCGATTCAGTTTAGGTTCAGGGAAAGGAACAGAGATATACGACTCGTATAGTCTTGTCCCTTTCTCTCGAGCTAAACTGAATCACATTAGTACGTCATGGTAACCCCCCAGTACTGACTTTACAATGTCTGAGGTGAAAACCCGTAGTAAGGATATGGTGCCTTAATGTTAAATCTTCAGTCCATATACATTTGATTGATTTACATTCGACAGGAGCTGAAGACTTTGAATTTTGAAATGGCTGATTACGCATTGCAGGTGACTATTTTTTGTGAACGTGAAAAATTCGATTCTTAGCCAGGTCTATCCATTCACCATGGTGACATTTGCGACCTGCGAGAAAGCCCCAAATAAATAAAATAAAAATAAGGTGGATACCTACAATGTACGTGTTTTTCGTAATCAACAAATTAAAAAAGGAGTAGATATATTTATACATTATAACATTATAGTATTTTATGCAACCCTAGTTTAAGAGAGGTCAAAAAAGGCGAGTAAAAAAAGAAAATTGTTATTAAAGACGCCACGATCATTTTTTTGACTCAGTTAAATAATGTTGCATACAATACTTTTTCTACGACCACACATTTATTTTTAAATAAAATTGTAAATTTTAGAAATGTTCTTAGTCAAACACAATTTAAGTCTTGTATACACGAGGTGTCTTAAAATGCAAAAAACGCACTGCGTGTAAACCCGAATGCGTTTATAGGGAATAGACATCTGTAAGGTAGTGGCTTAATGGTGTGTTCACGACCATGTAAATGACAAATAAAAGTACGGGAGTAGAAAAATGTAATAAAGACTTAAAACAGAAAAGAGAGGGCATTTAAGGCCCCGTTCCCAGTAAGCCGGACCGGCGAATTCGCCGAAAGCCGGCATCCGGCCTTGGTGTTCACATTACACCGGATCCGGTGAAAAAACCGTAGACTTTGAGTACTTGGTATCAGTCGAATAAACTGAGTACTCCATATCGAAGTGGGCTCCATCGTGCCTACTTCAGGCTCGGTTCGGGCACAAAACAGGTCTTTCTTGAATAAGTGTAATGTAAGTTTCTGCATTGATATCAATATCTATGATGGTGATACCAGAATGCTTATGATAAAATGACCCGCGGGTAGTTCAATAGAGGTAGGTAGACGGAGAGACAGATACCGGAGTGAACACGTTCACATTACTCCGATCCGGGCATTTTGCCAGCAATTTGCAGTGACAAACACTCAACAACGGTGATAATACCGGGCCCGGTATTTTTGCCGGATCCGGGATAATGTGAACAGCTTCATATAAATTGTACTGCCACCAGCCTTTACGGCAGTTTCGCCTGTCCGGTAAATTCGCCGGTCCGGCCTAATGAGGTCGGGGCCTAATCTACAACACTGGCATATTAACGGTGAAACACAATAATTCCGTTTGTTTTGTTTATTATTTGGAATCGAGGTGGATCTTTGACTGTCATTTATTTACACAACAAAGAAAGAATGTGCAACATACGTATCAACTTTGTGTTTTCATTTCGACAACATTGCAAACTATACATAACAAAATCACAAAAAAAAGTTAAGTTTAAGTTTAGGTACAATTCTGGCAAATGGCAGTCAGTACGAGTACAAAAAGAAGTTTAAAATGAGGAAAAAGGCCAAATAAATTAAAACACGTAGATGCAATGTGTTGGTAACCCATAGATAATTGGATTTGGTGTCTTTCAGGATGGCGTGAGAGATGTATTTACAACTTATTTGTTATTTGGTGCAAATTATGAGACCGAGTGGCCGAGCGGTACAGGAATCAGGCACAAAAGCTGAGCACGTGAGTTCGATCCCCATCCTCGGACGTTGGTAATCTTGGTCTTTTTTTTGGTCTATGACATCTTATAATTCATTATGATTCAAAATTAGGCATCGGGAATGTATTAGTTTTTGGATACCTGCCTCATTGCAACTCCTAACTGAAAGTAACATGCAATGTTCATGGGATGTGAAATGAGCATAATAGTAAAAAAAAATTAAAATTGAAACTGTTTATTTCAAGGTAAGTGACATAATATTATATAGTCTTAACCTATAATCTTAATTATTTAAAGATTTTTTAAGTTCAGGAATCTTATAATTAATTTTACTAAAATACAGATTTGAATTCGACATGCACATTATATAAGGGATTATGATACTAATTAAACATTTCATTTTCTCTTACATGCATCCGGTACATTTTTATTATATTTCTAACTTTGCCAGCTGAACGAGCTTCTATTGATAGTATTAAATCATATGGAAATTTATTTAAGATGCAAGAGAGCTTGCTTAAATTTTTTTTTCATTATCTTAGTTCAGTCGATACTGAAATGAGAGGTCGTAGGGTGAGTAGAATTTGTTCTTCAGTCTGTCATCTTACCTAGTTCCACTGTCAAGCTCAATTAAGATCATCCATTTTGCAGCTAGGTACAAAAGCATCGGATTCGTCAAACTTCGTTGCCTCACCGGGCACATTCACACGTTTGGCTATTCGACATTTTTCTCCCGATATGGCGAACTCGTGACCGCCTGACCACTGACCAGGGTTGCCTCATTGTCCACGAAATTAGTTGCATGTTTCAGATTATCGAGCATCTGTTGCATATGTAAACAAATGCAATTATTTTCTGCTTTTATTTTCTGCTCTGATTTCTTATAGCATGACATTGACATTTCCTTTTATTTATTGATTTATTTATTATAATTTTATTGTTTCTTTACTTTTGTTTTTATATAAATTTGACATTAACTTTACTGCTAGAAACTAGAAATTAAAATTCAATGACATGCCATTAGAATCATAATTTATATTGTACGCCATATAATGGTTGATTGTGACGATCTGTACCTACTAATGACTGTAACCTTATAATTATTACTCACATTCAAACAATAAACTATTTGTATTTGTATTGTATAATGCATCTGTGTATTTACAGGTAAATTCAAGACGCTGGCACAAATGGATCGAGTAAGTGACAGAAATTATCTATGTGTGGATATCTTAATGACAGTAGATACAGGTTGGTATAGGACAACCGCATACTTCTCGGAGGTGTGCAGCAGCGTTCCCGAAGCCCCGCACATAGAGCGAGCGGTGGAACACCCCAGGGGTTTAGTCCGTGCGAGTCGGACATAACCACCCGGCTACTCCCGGGCCGGGTGGTACCCATAAAGGATTCCCCTGGGTTAACAAAAAAAAAGAAAACCGCATACACACAATGATAGATGTCATTCGTTTCATGCATTCCATTCGTGCCAGCTTTAGTGAATTTACCTGTACACTGTGACTGTTTTTTTCTGGCAGGCGGTGACGGCAGTAAGAATACATTTGTCACCACTCCAACTCTTCCCGTGTGAGTCGTAAAAGAGTCGACTAAGGGATTCGAAGTGTTACTGACCATTGATTCATTGAATGTGGGCAGTGGGTGGGAAGGTGGGCAGCAGCAGCATCATCATAGTGGAGTGGACAGCTGGACACCCTACTGCGATCGCCAATCCGCTTACCCAGCGCGGCGATTGGGGACATTTACCTCTTAATATGTCCATACGCTTAGATGTAGACTGACTGATTATAGTCAGTCTACACTAGTCTAGTTAAAAGTAACACTCCTACCCCCTTATTCATAAACGTCTGCTAACTTAGCAAGCCACTAAGTATTGTTTGTCCCTCTCATAAGGAGGGGTACCTATCTGTCCGACTCCGATTTGATTCATTTTGATATGTGTTATAGAGTAGTCTAAAATAACGGACACGTATTTTTTTAGCTGCCCAAACTCAACCTGTTAGGAGGAAATGACCGTATACGCATAGTTAATAGAAGAGGCCTACGTCCAGCAGTGGACTGAGATAGGCTGATGATGTGATGATGACATAATATTTATATTTTGTTCGTTTTTTGGGCTAGAAAATCAGCTCATCGCTTATCTTACCCGCCTTTGCTGGAAATAATGCCTTGGTTTGCTATTAATTGGGCCATTTTATTCAGAATTGTCCCCCCACTTTTTTTAATTTGGAACATTTGTAAGCGCTTTCGGTCCTAATAGTAGAAATTTTTTGTCCCTACATTTTCAGTTTTTTTGGTCAGACTCTCCATTCCGTTACCGCCATACAAAATGTATAAAAAAAGGGTAACGATATGAAAAAAACCCTTGGTACAAAATGTTTCTCCTATCAGCAACGAATAAGCTCGCGATTCTGAGTGAAAACCATGAAAAAACTACCTACGTTACAAAAAAAAAAAGGAGTCGACAATTTCGAAAAAAAAAAATGTCCCAATTAAATGATGAGTATGATGACAGTAAAGTAATCGAGACTACTCGAGACAATTCAAATACAGAGTGCCCGTAAGGTTGTAAACACTCAATACCACTACAATTCACTACATATTATATGCATTTCTATTATTTTGATAGTAAATCTATCAGTGATCAAACTTCCAAATTCCAATTTATCCTAAGATCACTTTCACTATTGGTGCAGTCACCATCAGATAAGACAACAAGCTAGGGTGCTCACAAATAGAGAGCACACCTCTGTTGTCATGACGTCAGAGCGCACGTTCAGATATTTTTGAGCGCCTTACACATCATCAGCTTATCTTAGACTTCTGCAGGACGTGGGCCTCTCCTATTAACTACGCGTTAAGTATGGTTATGGTTTATGGTTTAAGAATTTATTTCTCTAAAAGAATACAATTCACTTATCTAGAGAAATACATAACATGCCTTAATTTAATCTCTTAATAAAATCTAATTTAACAAATTTTAGGTATGATTGATACAAAGATCGGAAAGTGTAGGTACATAATTATACTAGGCAGACATAATTTTTAATCTAGGAATTTACTATATCTAGCAATATTGGTTGACAATGTAGTATCCATAATAAAGTGGGTATAAAACAAACATTTAAGATTTTACCGCACGCATAATACTCATAGCAACTCGGACCTAGTCAAGCCGTTATTACGTATCGAGTATCGATCGCTATGTTGATAGCGACTATAATAGCAATGCAATTCCGATTGTTAGACTTATTACTGTAATTTTAGGTAGGTACTTATTGAATTTTATCTAATATGCATTTTATTTGTCTTTACAAATTAATTTCTACACACACTAATTCTTATATTATTATTCTTAGTTTGTTTTTTGGCTAGCGCGTAACCTAAGATTAGATTTAGATTTAGATTTGATTCTTATACTGTGTAATTTGCAAGCGTGTGTTTTTTAAGGTTCTTTTTGTACAAAACAAAGGATTTGGTGTCTTTTAGTTGGTTTGGTAATTTGTTGTATAATTGAGCCCCCTCGAACATTAAGTTTTTCCTTCCATAAAATTTTGTACGTGGAGGACGAAGACATATATTATTAGGACGTCTTGTTAAACGTTTTGCGATCTGTGATTTTATAGTAAATGAGATTTGGGTGTGAATTTTTTTATCCAGAATTTTTCGTACCAATATGCAAGTGTTATAATTGTACAATTGAGACAGGGTCATAAGTTGCGTTTCGTTATAAACTTTTTTAGTTTCGGTAAGATGGTTATAATGAAACAAAAGTTTTATTACTTTGTTTTGAGCTCTTTGTAACGGAGCTATATTAACGTTGGCGGCACATCCCCATAATTCGATTAAGTACTCTATGTGAGGTTTTACTAGTGAGTTGTAGATAATGTATCGAACCGGTTTCGGAAAACATCTGACTGAGCCCCTTAACATAGCCGTTAGCGACGATAGCTTCGAGTGAAGCTTTTCAATATGTGGCTTCCAAGACAAGCGACTGTCCAATATTAAGCCTAGGTATTTTTCAGATTCTACTTTTGTTATAGGGTTATTGTCTATAGTCAGAGGCTTATGATCAACAATTTTTTTATTCTTGGCACTAAAAACAATGTAGTTCGTCTTAGATATATTTATAGTCAGTAAAGTTCTTCTAAACCATTCATTCAAAGTATTTAGGTCAATTTGAGCCTGATTTATTACGTCTGTTATTTCGCGACCAAAGTAAAAGAGACTTGTGTCATCTGCATATAAAGAGATACTACCATTCAGATTTAGATCACATATATCATTTATGTATGTTATAAATAATAAGGGCCCAAGGATAGAGCCTTGAGGTACACCGTAAGTTATTGCTTCAGATACGCTTTGACTGTCGCCAATTTTTACAATTTGATATCGGTTTGTAAGATACGATTCGATCATTTTGACAGCAGTTCCCTTTATTCCCACGGCTTGCAATTTCTTGAGAAGTAATTTATGGCTAATAGTATCAAAGGCCTTCCTTAAATCGATGAATACCCCTAAGGCCAATTCCTTGCCATCAATTTTATTTTTTAGATTAGTTACTAGGTCTATACACGCAGAGAGTGTGTTTGATTTTGGGCGAAAGCCGTATTGTTTGGAGGATAAAAAGTTAATAGATTTCAAGTAGTGTTCTAGTCGGGTGTATATCACTTTTTCTATGACCTTTGAAATAACGGGAAGTACTGAGACCGGGCGGTAATTACTGGGGTCAGATTTACTACCAGATTTAAAAATTGGGCTAACTTTGGCAGTTTTAAGGGAATCAGGGAAAATACCTCTTACTAAGCAAATATTAATGGATTCGGTCAGAGGTACTAAAATTTGATTTTTGACTGATTTTATAGCTTTACATGTAATTCCATCAAGCCCGGTGCTTGTATTAGAGTTTAATTTATCTATTATTTTGCTGACCTCGTCTATCGTTGTAGGTTGGAAATCATTTAGGTAAAAAGATGTATTGCGCAATGTAATATTATCTGAGATATTGTGATAATGTGCGGGAATTTTATTCGCTAGTGTAGGTCCTACATTTGCAAAAAACTGATTAAAGTAATTACATATTTCTGTGACGTCAGTTATAGCACCGTCATCAGTATCGATTTTTTGCGGAGGATTGCATTGCTTTTTAGTATTCGTATTTAAATCTTGTATTATTTGCCACATCTTACGGGGTTTACTTAAGCATTTTTGAAATAGATTTTGGTAATAAGTATTCTTGGTACTTTGAATAGTAGCTTGAACCTCTTTTCGTTTAAGTAGGTATTGTTCATTAATAGCCTCGCCGTAGTCGTTGTCTTTTGTTCTTATTTGCATATAACCGAGTTTATTACGTTCATTTATTGCATTTATGATATTTTTATTTATCCAGTCGCTTCTAGGCGGGTTGTCTATTTTCGTTTTCGTTACTTTACTTTTTGTGATGCTTTGTGCAATAGCTCGTTCCAGTTCTTCATAGTGACTGCATCTGCTTACATTCTCTGATTCTAGTTCCTTTCCCAATTTGCTATAGTCGATTGCTTGGTATTGTACGCTTTTGCTTTTCTTAGTTTGGAATTTATGGACTTCCAAGTACATTTGTTTATGGTCAGAGATTGTAGACTCCACAACTGCTAAGTGGTAGGAGATGTTGTTCACGTTAGAGTAGACGTGGTCGAGTATAGTTTTGGTACTTGAGGTCTCTCTTGTACAGTAGGTAGATTCAATTTTATTAAGGGCATTGAATCCATTTTCCTTAAGCATGCGCTTGTACGCTAAAGTAGGATGGTTCCGCTTAAGTAGATCATAATTGAAATCCCCGAAAACCACTACTCTTTTACGCTCAAGTAAATGTTGCGAATATGTTTCCAAAAATTCTTCATTATTCGTTCTTTCGGGTTTATATACAGCTCCGATATCAAGAGAAAATTTGTTCAGATGTATCCATAAATAATGGTTATCGTTCTTACATACACCTGTTATATAATGATGTTTGAGGTCCTTATGAGCAAATATTGAGACACCTCCTCCTCTGCTACTACTTCGGTAATTATAATAATGTGTGTAATTTGGTAATTGTATTTTTTGTGCTTCTGTTTCATTCTTTATCCAAGTTTCTGTTACTATTACAACATGTATCTTACTGTTTAAGGATTCCAAGATAACTCTTAGCTCGTCCAGCTTTCCCGGTTTGACAATACTGCGTATGTTGGTGTACAAGAACTTCAGGGCTTTGCTATCTACAATTAAGTTGTCGTAGCTACTTCTTATCTGGTGAGTTGTCTGGGCGGCTCGTTCTCCGGTGGATGCTGCGGTGAGAAGTTTTTTGGAACGATGTTGACTATTTTAGGAGTGCCCCTTATATACTTGATGGTAAGATTCGACTCGCCTGCCTCGGTTCTGCGTTTTAACTCTTTCTGCAGTGTTTGCTTTGTTGTTTTCTGTAAAGGTGTTTCATCATAGTACATTTGGACACTAGAATTATTGCTTTTGATAGCGGCTTTCTTTCGTAGAATGGATTTGGCTGTATGTGAAGTTGTAAAACACGCTTTGATCGGACGAGTCTTTTCTTGCGTAAATTTTCCCAGTCGGATTATTCTATACGGTTCAGCTATGCTATTCTCTTATTGACACATTCGACGCTGCGTTCGTCAACGAGCTCGATGTCGAGACAGCCTTGTCTAAAATCCTAGCTGTTTGATTTGACATTAGGAATCGAGGCTGTGAACGAGGTTGTGGGCGAGTTCGTCGCTGTTTTTCGTTAGAGAATACGAAGTTCATACATTAAACGTCAAACTTTCGACGCAATGTAGTTCCAGCTCACGCCGCATTCGTCGCCGAGCACTAGTGTCGTTTAAAGTACATTAGTGAATACCATTTTTAGGCTCGACGCTGCCGCAGCACTGACACAGCGCTGACAGCAAGGCGGTTTCCTTAGTGAATAACACTGCAGGACACTCAGGAATAACAGTTTTTAACAGCTTATTAACCTCGCAGATGTCGTGGCAGCGCCTTTCCTCAGCATTAGTACTTATTATTTCAGTTATCCCACATATAATGACATTTTTTTCCCTCTCCGCCCTCTCTTGGATTTCATTTATCATGCTGTCACAAGTGTTCGGTGTATTTGATTGGGCAGGTATGGTTTCTTTAAGTGATTGTACATCCGCTTCAATGGTTCTAACCTTCAGCTGAATATTTTCATTTAATGTAGTGATATTTACTAGGTCTTGTTTTATTTTATCCTGTTCCAATGCTAACTTGTCCGTTGTTGACTTTATTTGGGTAATTTGATCCTTTATTTGTGAAACGTCTTTGGATATGGCGTTTAGCTTGCTGGTTTGAGTTTCAGATATGGAGGTGAGCATTGCCAATATCTTCGATTCAAAGATTTCAAATTTCGCAGTGAACTCATCGTCTGGCTGCTTTCTCTTATTCCTTGTTGTTATTTGCTGTAGCTCAGTATCAGTAAGTTTATATTTCGTTAGATCCGGCTGTGAACCACCCGCAGTGGTTAGTCCAGTTGCTATCGCGTCATTGCCATCAGCATACGTATTAAAGCCATGCGGCGGTGTTCGTTGTAGGTTCATTGTTTAAGCTGAGCTCAAAGCTCGCGCGAAGAAGGTCGTAAGAGCTGCGGGTTTGGAACACGCTTACGCGTTTGCGTCAACAACTTGTATTGTCCTTTGTTTTTAATCAATTCGACCACCAAATATCACTTGAAACAGATATATTGTCACTTAATATGAATTATTACGAAGCATTCGAGTCCTGTAAGTCGATTTTTTACACTAAAAACGAAGATATTTTAGTAAAGTGTTGCACTTTCGTAATAAAATGGCCCAAGCGCCATGAAAATCGCGGTGGTTGCGTCCTTTTGGTTTTATCACTGCACTGACACTTTTAAAATGTAATATTTATGCATAAATAGGCACTTCACTGTTGAGGTTTTACATTATTGTCTTCGTAGATGAACTTAACTTTCATAACACCCATAATTAGAGTCCGAATCACGCATTAAACAATACTTTTGGAATAAAATTAAGGAGCGCGATTCACAGTATTGCTTAACGTCAGCGAGCGTAGGGTAGACTCCTATCCTATCCTAATGCGTCTTAACGCGTAAATGCCCATAATCGATACGCTGGGCAAGCGGACTGGCAATCGCAGTAGCGTGTCCACTATGATAACGCTGCTGTCCATCATCAATCTTCTATCAAAGAATGTTCAGTGACACTTCAACCCCTCAGGCGGATCTTACGACACCCGTGGGGACAGTTGGGGTGGTGAAAAATTTATTCTTGCTGCCGTCACCACACGGCAAGCTAGAAGCTCCGATGCGATGGTGACTGTGCCTATCGCGGGTTTTCCACAGAAAGGTAAACAAGTTATTTAAAGTTCTGTTGCTAATATTTCGTTTATTTGCTGTGCCTACCGATGATAAGGTATCTTTCATACTAATATTATATGTATTACATCTTCATAAATAAGTTTGTAAAGGCATTTGAATGAATAATTCGCTACATAGAATTAAAAGGTCGCTTTACGCTGTCTGTCTACCTCTATAATATGTTCTTAAATCCAGATTTTGATGCGGGTGAACATAAATACCATAAGGCATTTTTTAGTACAGATGGTGCCTTTTTTAGGCGCTAGTGCGAGAAGTGGCTCACTTTACGTCAGGTCCAAAACTTCGGAGGGCCATCTGTACTAAAAAACGTCTTACGAGACACGTGCATAAAGGAAATTCGTAACTTGTGTCGATTTAAACACTCCCGTCTCACAAACGTGTGAGAATCAAAAATACGACATTTGGGAAACAGTGACATCAAATTACAGATGATAATTTTAGTCACCAGTGATCTCAATATCATCGGTGAAATTCAAAAATCGCACTCCAGGTGATGTTTTCTTAAACGCGCTAGTGCGAGAAGTGGTTAGTGGTTTTTGAAGAGTTGGCAACGTCCGTGTGAATTCCCTGGTGTAGCGTGCATCCACAGGATTCGGTAACTGCTACTATCAGTTCGGCTGTTTGCTTGTTCGCCACCGTAGTAGTATAAAAATGACGTACAACCCTAGATCGCCTGCGCTGACACAGATCGCGAGCCATCTGTTCGGCGAGAAGGACACTGACGCAACCTGGATCGAATGATGTTAAAGGATTACATATTAATTATTAATGAAATTTATTTATAATTGCCGTATTGTGGCGGTAAGAATACATTTATCACCACCCCTCTTCCCGCGGGTGTTATAAGAGTCTACTAAGGGATTGAAGTGTCATCATCATCATCATCATCATTTCAGCCATTTATCGCCCACTGCTGAGCATAGGCCTCTCTTCTAGTACGCCACTCATCTCGGTCCTGCGCCAGTCTAACCCAGAAGTGTCCCGCAATCTTACGAATGTCGTCGACCCAACGAGCCAACGAACGCCCAGGAGCTCTTTCATCCGAAATAGGCCACCAATCCGTGAGAACTTTAGTCCACCTGCCATCACTCTGCCTGGCAACATGTCCTGCCCAGTTCCATTTGAGTTTAGTAACGGTATCTCCTACATCTCGTACCTTGGTGCGACTTCTGATTTCGACGTTTCTAACTCGGTCTTGTAGTTTAATAGCGAGCATGGCTCGCTCCATGGCTCTCTGCGCTACTCGTATTTTATGCACAGCCTCCTTTGTCAGCGTCCATGTCTCGGCTCCATATGTCATGGCGGGCAGGACACATTGATTAAAAAGGCGAGTCTTCAAGCACTGTGGAATATTAACGGCTTTAAGGACATCCGCTAGTTTTCCGAATGCCGCCCACCCCAACTGTATCCTCCTGGCGATCTCTCTTTGTTGATGATTTTTGTCAAAAGATAGAATATGTCCAAGATATACGTACCGATCGACCACCTCTAGCAATTCGTTTCCAATCTTTATGATTGGATTTGAACCGCCGAGGATGTTGATCATAACTTTAGTCTTGGACATATTCATCTTAAGACCCACCTTTAATGAAGCAAGGTTAAGGTTGTGAATCATGCTTTGGAGATCGTCCAGAGACTCGGCAAACAAAACGATTGAAGTGTCAATGCGGATTAATTGATAGAAGATTAATGATGGGCAATAGCGTCATCAAAGGGAGCACACTACTGCTGCGTCGTCGCCGACCCGCTTGCCCAGAGTGGAGATTATGGGCATTTACCTCCTAACGCGTCTATGCGCATAGTTAATAAGCGTAGCTTGCATTCAGCAGTGGACTGAGATAGCCTGATGTAATAAAATAACAATATATGTATAACCTGTTTACTTTATTAACCTAAATATAATAAGAGTAAAAGTAATGTAATGAAATGAAAGACAGTCGAAAGAAATAACAATTTACAAACAAATTCGCAAACATAAAATTATCAAACAAAAACTAGTATTAAAATATCACATTCAAATTACCGTTTTACGGTTTAGATTTAGTTAATTTGAGGCTGTAAAAACCTTGCAACAAATTCCTCATTAATATCAATGAGGCGCCGCTTGTACTCCGGACAGCGATGGGCATACGCCAACACTGGTTCCGAGCGGTCCTCATTAGTGTATTTCTCGAACGTGGCGGGGTCGTCAAAGGTATCCCGAGCTGTCTCCGGGTCCATCAGAACGTAAGGAGCCAGCATTATCGCCCCCACCACCGCGAATCTTCGACTAAACTCTATCCAGCGGAGAAACTCTTCGTAGTCGTATCCTAAACCTTTCAGACGAAGCTTCGTTTCTTCATCCAAAAATTCAGTGAAGATATCGAAGTAATGGCGCAGAATTGAAGCTTCGTATTGGTCCCGAAAACTTCGAGAAGTAGTGTTGTATAAGAAGAATGTGACATCAAAGGCTGGTGGGCCGTAACGCACACATTGGAAGTCCACAAGAATTGAATTTACCGGCACACCATTCTCATATTTGAACATAATGTTGTTAACCCACAAATCTTTGTGGAGTACTGTATTTAAGGTGTTCTTGTGTTCTCTTAGCTCATCACAAGCTTCCAAGAATTGTTTTAAAAGCTTAGCTTCCAAATCTGGAATGCCTTTTCTGTATTTATCTGAGAAACGTTCGATGATAGTAGCAGATAGTTTGGCCCCGGAGTGGATCCAGGGAGAGTCCTTAAAATTGTTTTCAACGGTGATGGTTCCATGATCTTCGAGGACGGAGTAGGGGCGCTGTAGGGCGAGGCTTTTCCGAGTCTCAAGGTTAGTGAAGGCAGCGTGGAAGCGCGCCACCGACTGCAGGGTCACCAGCACGTGGGGAAGATCAAACTGCTGCAGCTGATTGTGAGTGGCGTAGCCTTCAGGAGCCAGGTCGCGCATCACCAGAATAGATTCGTTGTAGAGAAGTGCATTTGCAACAAATGGATTTGGCCCTGAAACTATATGTAAATCAATTAATGAATGCATCTTCATTTCAGAATATTGTTATTGACTTTTGGGATAAATATGAGTAATCAAAACCACAAATGTTAGAGACAATATATATACGACTTCAGCGTGGTATTATGAGGGTAATTAAAAGTATGATTGTAGGTATAACGTTATACTTATTACAGGGTTAAATGAATTTTAGTAATCTATGGGAACAATATGACGATGCTCACCTTCTATGTTGATTTCATCGATCAGTTTGAATATCGCGACTTCTTTTTTGTTAAAATGATGGGTATCGATGAAATCTGCTTTTGGAGCATTATTTAGTGGCACCGTCTTAACAAACAATGGAATAGTGATCAAACTTCCATCCTGCTCGATCCGCAGTGACAGCCTGAAGTGGTCACCGAGGAAACCAGCTATTCCGTCTGCGACAGCTGGTTTCAGCTCCGTGCTCACCAGTTTCCAACTCCCTTCCCCAATCCATTTCTTCACGATATGGCACACCTGACTATCGGTCAGGATATTCTCGACGCGGACTGAGCTTCTGCGATCTATCCCAATGTTGCCAACACTGTTATCGTTCAAGACTGCGGCGTCTCTAACCGTAGACAGCATTTTATAGAAACCGTCTATTTATCGCTCGGTCCTGAAGACTTTTGTTTTCTTAACCCTTCTTTGTGCTGTCAATCATTGAAGAAACCAGCAAAGCATTTGCACTGTAAGTAGATAGAATAGAGATGGTTGTTGTGAGACGCGGCGGTAGCAAATAGACTATCGTCTGTTTCGTCTGTTAGATAAGAGTGTTGTTCTCCGACCAATATTGTCTGAGGGACTCAGAGGACAAACAGGTATTCAGAACAATTGATACTGTTTGCTACATACGTAACATTTGAAGATTATTTTCGGTCTGGGATGGTCTTTACAAACTCATTGTATCCTTCAGTCTTTAACTCTTGTTGTTATCTCGTTGCCTGTAGTCACTTAGTAAATGGATTAAGACCTTCTAGCCCGGACAACAAGAAGTATGTTTTTTTCCAGAATTACTGCAACGAGTGAACTCAGAAGCGATATGCGCGTGAGTGTCTCACAGGACTATAGTAGAGAGCTATTTGATGTAACTATACATTGACAATGACCAGGATACTCATAACAAGATAACTGAATGGCTGTTACGAGGGTTATTTTTATCAACTGCAGTAGCCAATGGCTGAACTGAGAAGCAGTAATAAAAATATAATTCAAGATAGTGTTAGAATAATTATTGTGATTGTACCTAAATTGAATGAAATGGTACAATATTTAATTGGATACCTACATGAATACTTTTTGATATTTTTAATTATGTTTATCCAAAGTATACGAATGATATTGCCCCGCAAAATAAACATGCGTTTTGTTAACAAATGTATCTAATTGTAATTGACGTAAAATAATACGTATCCAAACCGTAACGCCTTAAATGGTTAGTAATAATTTAGCGATTGTTAAAATGCAACTTTAAAGCAGCGGTGGAGAAGTGGTTCAAAATATTAACCACTTCACCACCTCCACTTTTAATATCTATACCTAATTACCACTGCAATCCCAGCATCACTAATCAGCACCTAATTTACTGACCCTCTATTTACTTTATCACACTATCTTATTACGTGGCCAGCTATACCACCACTCATCATCAACTTATTGTATCAGTCCACTGCTGGGCAACAGCCTCTCCTTAGCATATGCGTATGGACGCATTAGGAGGTAAATGCCCATAATCGCCACGCTGATGAAGCTGGTTGACAATCGCAGTAGTGTGTCCACTATGATTCATCATGCTGCTGCCCATCATCAATCTCCGATAAATAAATGGCCAGTGACACTTTGATCCCTTAGCTGACTCCTACGACACCCACAAGAAGAGTTGGAGTGGTGACAAATGTATTCTTATTGCCGTCACCACATGGCACGTCATTATACCACGACATCAACACTTGTCCTGTTCTCTGTGTAAATTGCGGACTTATTTTCTATCCATCCCGCTCGTTCTCGCATATTGGTGGAAGCAATTCGGCTAGAAAATAAGTCAGCGTTAATAACTCAGCGCTACGAAGACAAATTAATTTAAATTGCCTTTCAAAAACGGTCCTGAATTTTAGTTTCCAAGTGTCAGCCCCTCTTCAATGCATCACGGTAATGAATTTCAATATCAACTTATAAAATCTAAAACCGACATTTAAAAATACTTGTGATCGGTTCATCAAAGTTTTGATTGGCTAATGGCTATATTTTATAAACGTTTGTCGAAGATGTTGCGCCGAAATATGCGCGGTGTTAAGAAAAGCGCTATGTCCTGCCCCTGCCCATCTTGGCACAATTGAACAATTGGTTTTGGGGGCATCTTAGAGCTGGGGTTAGACGTCCATGTTATATGGTCGCAGACTCAGCGGCAGCTCATAGTAGTACGGCTACCGTACTCGGTGACTGTTAAAACGTTTTGCGCCTATTGTTTTTAGATAGACACCTCGCGCCCGGACTTTGCCAATAAGGCCTTTAAGGGTCCATTACAAATGTACATAGTTAAGACTAAGACCATAATCAAAACAAAAATCACGATCGCTTCAATTGTGTTACGAAAGCTACCTTCGACAGTAGTAAAAAGAGGCAAAGTTGAAAGATGTTAGTATGTGCGTATTGTTGGTCGCTCATAGAAAAAGTTCAGTGTCAAAAGTTGTTACACAAAATTTTATTTCTTAACAAAAAAATTGTGACGTTAAATTTTGTTTTCTTTAAAGCCTTTAATTATGTATATTTTTTCCAATTTTAAAATAACTTTTTGGACTCAAGCAACTCAAGCAAGGAATCTTTGCAATGTTTCTTCGACAGGGACACATCTAATGACCAGAGAACTGTCAGGACTGCCTGTTACTATGATTTTTAGAGGTTTCCGTAGCCAAAATGCCAAAAACGGAACCCTAATAGATTCGTCAGTACTTGTGTCCGTCTGTCACAGCCGATTTACTCGGAAATTATAAATGCTACAGTAATGAAATTTTGTAAGGATATGGTGTTGTATGAACCGCTACAGAATTATGATACTATTATATTGTAAAAAAAATTGGAGTTGGGGCCCTTCATCCATACGTGTAACTGAGGGATCAATTTTTTTTTAGATGTAGAGGTAAGGTAAGCGTGTGGAGTATCAATAAAAAGGTCTTTGGAAATGATAAACAGGTTTAACAATCATATTTTTATAAGCGAACCATTTTCGAGATATCCGCTCTCAAAGACTGAAAAAAAAAAAAAAAAAATTTACAAACGTGATTTAAATTAGTTTTATTGTTACTTGTGGTGATTTGAACGAAAAATGAGTGAATCGAGTAGAGGGATAGAGTCCCTAGACTCCACAAATATTGACTGTGGCCAACGATCTAACGAGATGCCGTCATGGGTTTCTACTAGAGGTCACCGTGCGGCGGGCCTTTTAGACCTAAGTGCAGGCTTGCTGGAGTCCATGCTGGACGATGACACAATGCTGGACGTGCGACAATTCATTGAGAAGTCGTCGATCGAGGCCGATGGTGGTTTGGGTGATGAAAGTTATGTGTCTGATGCAAGTTTTTTCACAGTTGATAAGGGTTCAAAAGGGCTAGACGAGGTGACAAGTGAGCAAGAGGAACTGGAGACAAATTCGATGTCTGAGCAAGGATATGAAATTCATGTGACTTCAAAAAAGGGGCTTCCAAAACAATTTTCGCTAGCCAAACTGCTACATCAAAAGAATATCATAGGTATCATGAAAATCAAATACTTGGGACCTTCTAAAGTGCTTATCCGGTTTAACACGAAAGAGAACGCCGAAAGACTTCTGGCATCTGAAGACTTCAATAATGAAGATAAACACGCATACTGGGCAAACGTGGCATGTTGTTCATATGGAGTTATAAAACATGTGGAGCTAGAAATTAGTGAGAAGGATTTTTTGAATAACATCGAATGCAAGCAGGATATTGTGTCAATACGCAGGCTTAACCGTTTAGATAGTAATGGTAAGTGGACAAAATCTGAAGCTATTCGTCTATGCTTTAAAGGAGCCCCTGCACCACGCTCTATCTACACTTTCGGATACCCATCCACTGTACATCCCTATAACTTCCCTGTGAGCCAGTGCTCGAGATGCTGGAACTATGGGCACTTAAGCAAATTTTGTACTAAATCCAAAATTATTTGCCCAAAATGTGGAGGACAGCATGCTAACTGTGTAACGACAAATTTTAAGTGTATTAACTGCAAAGGAGCCCACATGGCTTTAGATAAATCCTGTCCGACCTTTTTAAAAGAAAAAGAAATTCGGAAATTAATGTCTTCAAAAGGCATTATATACAAAAAAGCCCTCTTGCTGTATACGCTGTACAAGAAGAGGCCGGTCCGTGAGCCTTGGGTCCAAGAAGCGTCACCTATCTTTAAGCCAGCAAATTTATATATGTCCTACAGAGATGCTGTAATAGGCCAAGCAGTGAAGATCACGGAGAATAAACTCAACCAGTGTCCAGCTAAAGTCCTTAACAACAATTTGAACCCAAAGGACGGAGCAGACCTAGACTCTCAAGAGATCTCCCCTCCCCCGCCGAAGGCGAGGAACATCAAAGAGACTGCACAGACAATTCAAGCACACTCAACCAAACCTTTAACTAAAGAACGCCCCCCGAAACATGACGAAGCGAACTATGAAAAAATTTCACGAGTTATCGAACAAATAGAAAAAATTCTTATGTCAGGCGAACATTGGTCGGCTAAATTGAACTCTATTTTTAAAATTTTAGTTAAGGAATGCCTTACATTATTTAAGTGGTGTTGTAAGTTGACGGAGTTAATTTTTGCAAATTCAAATGGCTAGGCCCTTTCAAAAATCAACACTGAAAATTATACAATGGAACTCACAAAGTCTTAGGCCTAAGTTAACAGAATTTGAAGCGTTTTTAAATAGAGAACAAGTTCATATTGCCTTAGTTAGCGAAACCTGGTTAGACAGTAACTCTGTACTTAACATACATTCGTACACTACTTTTCGTAAAGATAGATCGAACTCATCGTATGGAGGTGTCGCGGTCATTATTCACAACTCTATTAAGGCGCAGTGGTTTCAAATTACATTAAATAACTCCGATATCGAAATTGCATGTGTCAGGATTTTAAACGTCGCCTCTTTAAATCACATTTTGTCGCTTTACTGCCCATCACCAGTGCGGACGACTCAACTTGACTGGGATTTAATATTTTCATCGCTCCCAGGTAAATCGATAATAGCAGGCGACTTCAATGCCCATCACACTGATTGGTCGTACAAATGTGATACAAGAGGAGTTCAGCTGTATGACTCTACTCTTGAACACGGCTTTGTTTCTCTCAATGATAAGAAACCGACAAGAGTTAAGTTCGTGAATGGGTCGCTTCAGGAGAGTTCCCCTGACATCACTTTTTGTTCGTCCGACATTGCGGTGGATTTTGTATGGCAGGTTTCCAATGAAAATCTAGGTAGCGATCACCTTATCATAAAGTTTAATTTAGATTATTGGGAGAGTAGACACTTTGAACCAAAGCTAAACTTTAAGAGAGCCGATTGGCCAGGCTATAGGGACTTCCTAAAAACTTATTTTGCTAGCGAATCAACATATAGACAAAATTATATACAAGATATGTATGACATATTCGAGACCGGTATCAAAAAATCATTAGAAATGAATGTCCCAATCATCAAAGTATGTACTGACCCTATACGGAATTTCAAACCTAAAAACTACTGGAGTCCCTCGCTATCTCAAGCTGTAGCCCAAAGACGGCTCGCACTAGTTAAATTTAGACGAAACCCGACCCCCGACAATTTAATAGTACTTAAACAAAAGATCACAGAAGCACAACGCCTAATCCGTATCGCTAAGACCCGGAGTTGGCAGGAGTTTTGTCAAAATATAGATGATACCACTTCCGCATCGGATATGTGGGACCGTATGAAATGGATGAAAGGTTACAGGCGCTCGAGAGTTGTTGCTTCTGAGGAACGAAAGGTTGAATTACTGTGTTCCCTTACGCCTGACTTTGTGCGACCAGATATACCAGCAATCGTCTCCGCAAACCCTCAACTGGAGGTAGAATTTTCTTTAAACGAGTTAATAAGATGCTTGAAAAAGAAACACTCTGCTCCAGGTGTCGATGGTATGACCTATGCTGTGCTATATAATCTGCCACACAACGCCCTGTTATTTTTGTTGAAATTATACAATGCGATTTTTGTGTCAGGTGAAGTGCCTAGGCAGTGGCGAGAAATTCTGGTTATACCAATCCCTAAATCTAGCCAAGTTGAGGATAGCACATCTAAGCTTAGACCCATTTCTCTTATGTCTTGTATCTGTAAGGTATTTCATACAATGATAGCCAGACGCCTAGAATGGTTTATAGAACATAACCAGGTCTTATCTCGAAATACTGTAGGTTTTAGGAAAGGTCAATCATGTATGGATTGCCTGACCCGCTTAACTTCTCACATACAGGTGGGTTTTGCCAAAAACATCTGCACATTAGCTTGTTTCTTAGACATTGAGGGAGCATATAACAATGTTTCGGTTAGTAAATTGGTTAACACTTTAGATAGTCTAGGAGTCGGGGGTAATTTCTGTAGATACCTATGGGCTTTCTTGAGCGAGAGACACCTTAACCTGAAGGATCCAGATATTGGCCTCTCTATGGTCCGATGGACTGACAGAGGCTTGGCTCAAGGGGACCCACTTTCCCCTCTTTTATTTAATATTGCTACTTATCAAATTTGTAATGATATAGTAAAAGTATCAATTTCCCAGTATGCCGATGACTATGTTTTATATGTCAAACACAAGAAACTACACGATAGTGAATGCGTGATGCAAGACAGTCTAAACATCATGGTAAACATTTTGGACAACTTAGGGTTAGAGGTATCCGCTAATAAATCTAAATTCTGCCTCTTTAGTAAAGGCGATAAAAAACAACAATTAAATCTCTTCATACGGGGACAGCAGCTGTGCTATGATGAGACCATTAAATATCTAGGTGTATGGTTGGATCGAAATTTACGCTGGGGTAAACATATTAATTATACCGTAGAAAAAACTCAACGCCTTCTCAGCATTTTTAAAACTTTGGCGGGCTCATCTTGGGGAGTACACCCTAAGCACCTGCGGAGGTTGTACATATCCCTTATTAGAAGTAGGTTGGATTACGCTAGCGCCCTCTTCCACAATAGTGCTAACCGACACGTGTATAAACTAGAAAAGGTTCAGAACCAAGCCTTAAGGATAGTTGGAGGTTTCATTAGATCAACGCCGATTCATGTTATGGAATCTGAATTGTGTAGTCCCATTGCACCTTCGTAGATGGTACCTCGCTAATAGGTTCTGCTTAAAAGCATTGTCCTGGTCCAATAACGCCACCGTCGATGAAATGCATGAACTAAGAGCATCATGCCAAAAGGGTTATTGGACCAAGACAAGAAAGAAACCGTTGCTAGCTGAAGTTATGGAGGAGGTCTCGGAGGAACGTATAGACTCGTCCTTTCCTCTACCAATGTTTAAATCAGATATTTGGATGTCAAAAATTGAATTACATGAAGTCCTGCATAGCACATTAGAATGTGTTGGTGGTGCAAAACACACGTACAATACAAATGCCCTTTGTACTGACGTGATCCGAGAATTAAATATAAAATATGATAACTTTTGTAAAATATTTACTGACGGTTCAAAGTGTGAGAATCAAATAGGAGCTGCTTTTTTCGATTCAACTAGTAAGGTAAACGCTCAATTTAAAATTCTGCCAGGAGTTTCAATAATGACCGCTGAACTTTATGCGATCTATGAGGCCATTTTATACGCGGAAAACCTAAGCTACCGCAATGTGGTGATCCTCACAGACAGTAAGAGTTCCACACAACACCTATCAAAATGCGCCTCAGGCGAGCGGTGTCTCCCTTTGGCTTACAAAATTATTATA
Source organism: Thaumatotibia leucotreta (assembly GCA_025490895.1). Lineage (NCBI taxonomy): Eukaryota > Metazoa > Arthropoda > Insecta > Lepidoptera > Tortricidae > Thaumatotibia > Thaumatotibia leucotreta. The sequence goes on along the minus strand of JALPQI010030634.1, from coordinate 18,207 downwards.
AAAATCCACACGTTTCAACACACGGGAAGGCGCCTAAAAATTCAGTGGGTCCCGAGTCATATAGGGCTGGTAGGAAACGAGGAGGCAGACCGCTTAGCCGCGGCGGCCCCCTCTGAGGGAATTGAGGCTCATATTGATCCCGACTTCTCAGAGGTGGTCGCCCGGTATAGGGCAAAGCTGTATGGTCGCTGGAAGGATCACTTCCAAGAAAAATCGCTGGAAAAAGGCATCTGGTACAGGACCATACAGTGTGAGCCTCCTCGATTTCCTTGGTGGGAAGCTGGTCCCCTTGATCGCACGAACGTTGTTCGAGGACATAGGCTTCGGTCCGGACACATTCCATTAAACAAGTTTGCACATCTTATGAAAAGAGCCGAATCGCCTAACTGCGACGAGTGTGGTATAATTGAAGATGTGTATCACTTTTTAATGGAATGCGTTCGGACTAAAACCAGGAGGGAGCAACTATTCCTAGTCCGGGGAATAACGAGGATTGACGTGGGAATTTTCCAGTCAATCCTTGCTAGACCCCTCTCAAAAACAGCAAGATTTGTATATGGTTTTTTTTCTTATAAATAATTATATACAAATTTTGCGGTTTTTATTTTTATTATTATTTTTTATTTTATTGTAACTTGATAGATGAAATATACTTTTAAGTAGAGGCCTAACGGAGCCGACATTATCTAAAAAGATAAAGGTTCTTAAAATATAGATATAAAAAAAAAAAAAAAAAGACTGAAAAATGTGTCCCCTCCCGTTTATTTTTGAAACTACGCGGTATAAAAAAAAATGCATATTAATAAACTGTATCAACAATTTTTAGTATCATTAAATTATCTCTAATAGTTTTTGAGGTAGGTTGATTTAATTGTATTTTTTAATGATAAATTTACAATCGCGCGAGTCCAAATCGCACTTGGCCGGTTTTCAAGTTGGGTTAGGTCAGCCATACAAAAATCTTAACGATGCTGCTACCAACATACTGTAGGTCTACCAATAACCGTAGCCCAATATCGGAATCAAGAAATGCAAAATCAGTTGTTCAATACATTTCACCTACTAGACTCTCGGAGGATGTCCGTCTGTCTAACAATTTTTTTTTATTCTGGAGCGGTTATCTCCAAAAATATTGTATTTAGAAAAAAAAACTTTCTTTAGGACTCTTATTATTTTTTAAAGACCTATTCAATGTCTATTCGATACCCCACGCTACCGAATAATATGTTCCAAGTGCTGCCTCTTTGTCGCTCTTGTAAATTCGTAACTTAGTATGACAGGGAGAAGTCGAACGTCGTTCACAGCAGGCCTTATCTACTAAATCACCACGGTTGAGAAGAGCATGATTTGCAGAATGCAGAATGAGACTAGAGTTTTTGTAAAGTCATGCCAGACTGCCAAAAATGGTGTAGGTGTATTCCACGCATATTTTGTCGACGGAATATCTGTGGACGTGGCAGTACTTACACCTAATAAACAGTATTAAGGTTACCTCACACTGGAAAAGGCAGAGCCCGGGACGAGGCTGTGTAAGAGAACTTGTTGTTGTATTCTGGCCATTTTTTCCGCAACTCGACATCAAATTTGGCTATTTTGCGTGGTCTCAACTCTGGCTCAATACTTGTTGGTAACTTCACAGACACCCTTGAATTTCTTCGCAGATATATGCAGGTTTCCTCACGGTGTTTTCCTTCACTGTACGCACTTGTGAAATATCAAATGATATTTCGTACATATATAAGTTTTTATGAAAATCTCATTGGTACGAACCGCTGATTGAACCCACGACCGCTGCGTAGCAGCCCTGTGTTTTATTGCTAGACCACAACCGCTCTAAGAGGACTAAGCGACTATATTAGTAGGTAAAATAAACCAAAATAAATTAACGGCAATATCCACTTTTCCTATCCCTGCCTGTGACCACTTCTAACCAGTACCTATAGCAATGCTGAGACGATGAAGTCGATGAAGGAAGAAAAAGCTCGCTCTTCGGTCTAGCGTTACGTCAATAATTTACACGCGCTGGGCTACTCCAAAAGGTACAAAATTGGCTAGCTCCTTATGTTTAAGATTATAGGCGAACAGCGGCCCCGGACTACCGCGGACTTCGAAATCCACAAATTTCGAGGATTTGTCTCTCTCACTCTAATGACGTCTTCGTTGGGGTACAGAGAAAAATCCTCGAAATTTACGAATTTCGATTTTCGCGGTAGTAGGCTTTAAGCTCTTATTTTTACTTTTAGGCCAGCAATGAGCAATACGGTCCGTTTGACAATTCCCGGATAAATATATCGCAATCGTTTTTTCCCAGGCATACAAGTAACATTTGTTGTAGGTACTCAAAACATAGGTGAAATTACAAATATAATAATTTATGTAGAAAGGTAAAAAGGCGATTTTTTTCACTGTGAGAGATTTTTTCATTTTCCTTACAGACATGCATAGTTGCATACTACCGCTGACTGTTCACATTTACCTGACAGATATATTTTATTTGGGGCTGGTGAAACTGGGTTGATACAGTATGGGCATCCATACTGTATCAACCCAGGTGACTTGACGATGGGACGAAGTTCTTAATTAAAAGGAGAGTGTTGTAGTGTGAGCCATCCCTTAATTATTCCGAATAATTATTTGTCCTCCAACTCCTTCAGACAATATTGAACTGAAGAAAACACTCTTATCTCACAGGTAGTGTCTTTAATTGTAGCGCCGCCGTATACCGGAACAACCGACTCTATTACCAATTACAGACAGTCCAAAACTTTATCTACTATGCTCTATTGATTGGCCATCGCAGCACAAGGGATTAAGTAAACAAGAGACATCAAAACAAATAGTTGGTATATATAAAAAGGTGTCTGAAATTAACGTTGCATTTGACTGATATCTGCGTTCACAACATGGAAGATTACAGAAGCTTAGTTCGCGTGGAAGATATTCTGACTGACTCTCAGGTGTGCCATATCGTGAAGAAATGGATTGGCGAAGGGAACTGGGAGCTGGAGAATGCGGATCTGAAACCAGCAGTCACAGATGGAATAGCAGGTTTCCTCGGTGACCACTTCAGGTTGACTTTGCAGATCAAGCAAGATGGTGTGCCAGTCACCATTCCCTTGTTCGTCAAAGCAGTTCCACTCAATAACGGTCCAAAAGCTGAGTTCATCAGTAAATATCATTTTAGCAAAAAAGAAGAGATCGTATTTAAACTTATTGATGAAATTGGCATTGAAGGTAAGCACGCACATTTTATTTTACAAAGAAGATACTATTTTAGGAAATTATTTACACAGGTGTCCCTATGCAGGATCCCTAAGATTTTTTTGTATTCAAATCAATGTTTTATTCGATCTGTAAACACCATATCGATCATTAGTGTAATAGGTACTTAATACCCAAGTGATCTACGTAATAAGAGTTCTGGGTGCTTAGCCAAGTTGCCAATCGCTAGCGCTTGCTAGCGCATCGTAGTTTTCCCTCTCTGTCACTCCTTCATATTAGTGCGACAAAGAGGGAAAGCGCTAGCGATTGGCAACTTGGCTAAGCATCCTGATATGCTTAGTATTTTACTAATGCTATTTATAAGACAGTAGTATTAGTAGACATAGTAATAATACAACATCAATTGAAGACTGACTTATTCATACAGTATATATGGCAAATTCCTAGTGTCTCTGTTTGCAAGTTTCATCTGTTATTATTATGTATATGTATATTTATTATGTATGTAATTTATGTATTTATATATATATATATATTATATTTTTATACGTGTATGTTTTACTTTATATTGTGTTTTTTAAATATTAATTTATGAGTTAAATTATAGTATAAATTACCTTTCTCTTTGTAACTTTAACTCTACATTTATCGCACCGCCTACATATTTTCCGCTTTGCCCGAAGGTTGACTGGTAGAGAATGCCTCGTAGCATTAAGTCCGCCTTTTGTACAATTGTATTTTTCTTTTTGTGCAATAAAGATTAAATAAATAAATAAATTTACTATAGTTTCAGGTCCAAATCCGATTGTTGCAAATGCACTTCTCTACAACGAGTGTATTCTCGTGATGCGCGATTTGACTCCCAAAGGTTACCTAACCTGCAATCAGCTGGAGCCATTCGACCTTCCCCACATTCTGGTCACGGTCGAGTCATTAGCGCGCTTCCATGCCGCGGTTGCCAACTTCGAAACCAGAAAAAGCCTCGCCCTTCAGCGCGCCTACTCCATCCCTGAAGAGAACGAGGTGATCACAATCGAAAACACCTACAAAGACAGTCCATGGATTTATGCTGGAGCTAAATTGTCTGCCAACATCATTCAACATTTTTCGGACAGATATCGAAACGTTATACCAGATTTGGAAGCTAAGCTGTTAAAACAATTCTTGGAGGCTTGCAATGACCTAAGGGAACACAAAGATACCTTGAACGTGATTCTTCATAAGGATCTGTGGGCCAACAACATTATGTTTAAATATGAGAATGTAGTTCCGGTAAATTCTATTTTTGTGGACTTTCAATGTGTGCGCTACGGTCCGCCGGCTTTCGATGTTACGTTTCTTATGTACAACACTACCTATCGAAGCTTCCGTGATAAACATGAGAGTACTATTCTTCGTCATTACTTCGACATTTTCATTGAGTCTGTGGATGAAGAGACAAAGCTTCGTTTGGAAGGTTTAAGGTACGACTACGGGGACTTTCTCGGATGGATAGAGTTCAGTCGAAGGTTCGCGTGTGTTGCAGGAAATATGCAGACCCCGTACACCCTGATGGACCCGGAGACGGCTCGTCAGACCTTCGACGACTCGGCCACGTTCGAGAAGCATACCAACGAGGACCGCTCGGAGCCGGTGCTGGCGCATGCGCGCCGCTGCCCGGAGTATAAACGACGACTAGTTGACGTCATCGAGGATTTCGTGGAGAGATACTTGCAGCCATAGATGTACCTATTAAACAGTATTTCTGGTGTTTTGTTTTTTTTTTTCTTAATATCGTAGTCCACGGTAAGCTGAGTTAAGACTTGTGTGGACAGGTACCTTCTAAGCGATGACATCTATAATAGACAGATGCATATAATAGGAATGATGCCTGTACTTAAAATAAATTATTTCATGCACAACATAATACACAAAGAAATTATTGCTAAAATGTAGATCCGCCACGCCCACAATCTCTCTGCTTTGCCTAAAGGTTGACTGGTAGAGAATGCCTTATGGCATTAAGTCCGCCTTTTGTACGTCAAGTTTTTTTCTTTTGTGCAATAAAGGTTAAATAAATAAATAAATAGATTGCAGCGATTTTCGTGGAGAAGTTATATAATAATCAATTGGAATGAACTTAAAAGAGTAGGTCATTTGACAGTAAATAAACGTGATGTCACTTTTGTGTATTTCATAATTTTATTATAACACTTAGGATATTGTAACATTAGTGCCGATCGTTTTACCAGTTTGAAAATAGTACATTACGATACAAGTGCGAAAAAATGAGGGTCGAAACGAGTGGAGATAAATTAAAGCACGACCGAAAGGGAGTGCCTTAAATCGACACGAGTTACGAATTTCGTTTTCTCACGTGTATCGTACGACGTTTTTCAGTACATTACGGCCCTCCGAAGATTTCGACCTGACGTGAAATGAACCACTTCTCGCACTAGTGCTTAAAAAAGCGCCAACTGTACTACAAAAGACGTTGATTTGACTTGCCATTCATCATGCCTATTATAATGAGCGAAGTGTAAGTTCTTTCCCCTGTAGCACCTGTAGCACCTGTAGTCTGTAGTCGCCTTTTTAAATTGTGTTATCTGCCTGAATATTTTTAAGTTTTCGTTCCTCAAATTGCTTTCCTGTCGGCACATATGACTTAATACCAAAACTGATTAATGGTCAATAGTCCCTAACTTGTACCTGGTAGGCTATGATGGTAACATTGGTAACGCATCGAATCGTTTGGCGTCACGTCCTAACAAGTATGCAAGTGCCAAAGTGACGCGTAGTGCAAGTGTAGCATAATAGATAAAACAGGACCATCATAAATCATAAGCCACCTGATCTTTTTCCATCGGTCATGAATGCTACCGACTGCCAACAGTGCCAACTATTTGTCTTCGATACACACTATTCACTATACTCTTACAAACTCTAGAAATCAGTCTTAAAATAGTCAAACGCAAACCCAGTCTTTCCGGTGAACAATCTAAAAGTTAAGGTCTATAAAGCTTGATTTTCTTATGAAAGCCTAATCTTCATTAAGACGTCCTCCTTTTTCATTGCTTTGTATGATAAAAATCATTACTACCTGTCCACAGGCTGTTAACTATCGACCACAGGAAAGAAAAAGTGCGTGTTCAGTTGAACTGTAGAGCCCCTCTTTCCTGTGGCCAATAGTAAGCAACTGGTAGGAGTGTAGTCGTGATTTTTATCATACAATTCAATAGGAAAGGAGTGCCTTTAAATGACAATAAGGGTTGAATAAGAAAATGAACTCTCATAGCCCTTAACTTTTAAAATGTACACCGGAAAGACTCGTAACATGATTTTAAATTTGGCCCAAAACGTACCTGACCTCTGACCTATATTTGGTCGGTTAGGAAATAACTCTCCTAAACAGCCGTTTATCGAGTTAAGGATATCCTGCTAGATAAATGGTCAAAGGGATAGGGCACCTAATGGGATTATGCAGTCGTGTATTCAATGCAGACAATCTTCGCGGTTCACTCGTGCCAGATATATTTTTGACTATTTAGATACAACTAAGGACAGGACTCTGTCGTGAAATAAAAGCCAAACGGTGCTTTGGAGTAAGTGCCGATAGTTAAATGTTTTCGCCACTATTCTCTATTCATTGACAGCACAAGAGATTAAAGAAACAAAAGAAATCAGAATAATTAGTCGCTATATATAAAAGAGGCGTTTTGAAGTAGCTCCTGTGCAATCGATTAATAACTGGGACAACTACGTTCGTGACATGGGGAAGGGTTTCAGAAGCACAGTTCGCGTGGAAGATATTCTAACTGACTCTCAGGTGTGCCATATCGTGAAGAAATGGATCGGAGAAGGAAACTGGGAGCTGCTCAGCTCGGAGCTGAAACCAGCAGTCACAAATGGAATAGTTGGTTTCCTCGGTGACCACTTTAAGTTGACTCTGCAGATCAAGAAAGATGGTGTTCCGGTCATTATTCCCTTGTTCGTCAAAGTGGTTCCACTCAAAAATGATGCGAAGGCAGAGTTCATCACTAAATATCATTTCAACAAAAAGGAAGAGATCGCATTCAGACTGATTGATGAAATTGGTATAGAAGGTGAGCAGTTTATTATTGAATCAAGCGTTCCTATCTAATATGTATTCTGTGGTTCTTATGCGAAATCCCTAAGCAATATTAAAAACATTTAGTGGGAACCATCATCATCATCATCAGCCCATGATAGTCCACTGCTGGACGTAGGCCTCTCCTATTAACTACGCGTATAGACGCATTAGGAGGTAAATGCCCATAATCGCCACGCTGGGCAAGCGAATTGGCGATCGCAGTAATGTGTCCACTATGATGACACTGCTGCCCATCATCAATCTTTTATCAAATAATGGTCAGTGACACTTCAATCCCTTAGTCGACTCTTACGACACCCGCAGGAGGAGTTGGGGTGGTGACAAATGTATTCTTATTGCCGTCACCACACGGCCATTAGTGGGAATGCCAATCATTAGGTATTTTGTTCAAGTACGAGTACTCAAACTACTCAATACTTTTTATTGATACTCTGTGTTAAAATTAATTTATAAGTGATCCACTATATTTCCCTTCTGGTATTGTTTATTGATATTTATTAGACACCAGATTTAGTAATAATTAAGGCAAATTGAAAATACAAACTAAAAACAGACTTATTTTTATACAGTTTCAGGTGAGAATCCCATTGTTGCAAATACACTTCTCTACAACGAGTCTATTATCGTGATGCGCGACTTGACTTCCGAGGGCTACTCGAACTGCGATCAGCTCAAGCCATTCGACCTTCCCCATATTCTGGTGACTCTCGGCTCATTGGCACGTTTCCATGCCGCGGTTGCCAACTTCGAAACCAAAAAATTCCTGACCCTTAAACGCCCCTACTCCATCCCCGAAGAACACGAGGTGATCGCCATCGAAAACACCTACAATGACAGTCCCTGGATTTATGCTGGAGCCAAATTGTCTGCCAATATCATCCAACATTTTTCAGAAAAATATCGGAACGTCATACCAGATTTGGAAGCGAAACTGTTAGGACAATACTTGGAAGCATGTGATGACCTAAGAGAATACAAAGATACCTTAAACGTGGTTCTCCATAAGGATTTGTGGGCTAACAACATTATGTTCAAATACGAGAATGGTGTTCCGGTAAATTCTATCATACTGGACTTCCAATGTGTGCGTTACGGTCCGCCGGCTTTTGATGTGACATTTCTTTTATACAACACTACCTGTCGAAGCTTCCGTGACCACCATGAGAGTACCATTCTTCGTCATTACTTCGATATCTTTACTGAATTAGTGGATGGAGAGACAAAGCTTCGTATGAAAAGTTTAGGATACGACTACGAGGACTTTCTCCGGTGGATAGATTTCAGTCGAAGGTTCGCAAGTGTTACGGCGAGTATGCAGACGCCTAGCAACCTGATGGACCCGGAGACGGCTGGGGCAGCCTTCGATGACCCTGACACGTACGACAAGCACACCAATGAGGATCGGTCAGGCCCGGTGCTGGCGCATGCGCACCGCTGCCCACAATATAAACGCCGGTTGCTCGACGTCAGTGAGGATTTCGTGGAAAGATATGTGGTCGCAAATGGAAGTACTAAGTAAAGTGATACTAATATCGATCGATCCTTAACGTAACATACATTAAGATTTTTATTGTTTATTGACCTATTTAAAACAATTAAAAGCTAATTATACAATAAGGGCGACCGAAAACCGCGTACGGTTTATCTGCTGCCAAACTACTCAACCAAATATGGACGTTTATAGTTAATTTTGGGATTTAATTCTTTATCCATATTGCTTACGTTTTTTTTTGTGACGAAGGTAGACATTTGAGCTCTCAGCCCAACTTATGAAAAGCAGGAACTGAGGCCCATGGACATAGTGCTATACTGTTTGTAAGATACGCCTGTTCATTCATCACAGCTAGTTGTAACTTATTTGAGTAATTTGCTGCTCCTAAAATACACTATAATATCAGCTATATGCCATCACAAATCTCTTCAATACATCAACGTGCATCAGCACAGGATTTGGATGTTTTGGCAATGGATTTGCTGTATGGGTGTGTGAACAGTGCATTAGGTTCTGTGAGGTGATCGATAAACGACAATTGTCTACCTATTTTGTATTACTCGTACTTTTATTAATTTTCATGTCACTATTTTTTGTTTTCCATTTAGATTGCACGACGTGCCTTTATTATGTAAATATTATACTATTCTATGTTATAAAACACAGTTGAATGTATTATTAGATATTTCTGATAAGTTGTATAATAAATAAATATTTAAAATATAAAACCCACTGCTTATTTTTCTTTTTCCTGGATTCCTCATGTCGGAGGATCATTACATCAGTCAGTGGTAATGAGCTTGCCATTCTGCTGATCTTCGGCTCTTCGAATAGATGCCAGTCGATTAAGTCCGTAAGTTAGGCCATTGAATTGGCGGTCTTCCGCTGCCCCTACTACTTGCATTACGTCAGTCTAACAAAACTAGCAATAAACGTTAGAACGAATTATGTACAATAAATACTCTTATCATTATCATATCTCAGACGAAACTGACAATTTTCTAATCTACCAGTGATACTGCATGGAAAAAAGACTTCTATTCCCACTAAATACAGACATTTCAAAAACTTCTCTGCTGATTCGCGCACGATAAAGCTATTTAGCGATAATCGGTATATTTAAAATAGTGTCCAGAATTAATTACGACTCGGTCTAGAACGATAGCTGTGTTCGCAATATGGAGGCAGATAGCAGACCGCTCCGTGTGGAAGATATTCTGAACCAAAGTCAGATATGCCATATTGTAGAGAAATCGATTGGACAAGGAAGTTGGGAACTAGTGAGTGCGGAGCTAAGACCGGCAGTCGCAGATGGAAGCCCTGGAGTCTTCGGAAACCACTTCAAGCTGTCCCTCCGTATCAATAAAGACGCTAACTTGGTAAACATCCCGTTATTCGTCAAGACGATGCCACTGAACAACGCCCCAAAAATAAAATTCATCAACGAGCATAATTTCAATAAAAAGGAATTGGAAATATATAAACTGATTGATGAAATTAACATACAAGGTGATGATTTATTATTTTATTTTATCTCTAGATCACGTAAGTTTATACTCAGTAAATAGTAGCCTTGGTAGTTAATCATAGACGCTTCAGATGGGGCGACATACCCCTATCAACCTGTGCAGGCCTTAATACAGGGTGTAAGTCTAATACGGGCGAAGCTCTTAATGGGTATTAGTTTACGACAGAATAAGTACATTCAAATAACTTTTACTTAAAATAAGAGCAACAAAATTTTCCATACAAAATAATTCGGCGCGCAATGTAGAGCACAATACGCGAGTTAAACACTCGTTGACAGCTAATTTCAAAAGCAGATGACATAACTGCCATATCAACAATAACAAATGTTCGTACCTACATTGCTGCTCCGATAATCTTAAAAAAATTCTGTGGGGTCATAATTAAGAGTAATTTTGAAAAAAACCTTGTAATCCATGATCACACTAATGAATCCCATGCCTGGTTTAATTGTTCGCCCGTATTAGATTTACACACTGTATAAGATATAACGGAAATAAAAATGCCTCCAGTTTTTGAAGTCGGACTCCTATAATCGATTCCTAAATACTGCGAATTTACTAGTACCTAATTAATACTTGTTAAACTACGACATCGCTGTAAATAAAAGCAACAGATATTCACTTATTTTCAGGCTCAAAACCCTTTGTTCCCAATGCCCTACTATATAACGAGTCTGCTCTGGTGCTGCATGACTTAACTCCCGAGGGCTACTCCACCCGAGATCAAATGGAGTTGTTTGATCTTCCACACGTGCTGATCACACTCGCTTCCGTGGCGCGCTTCCATGCAGCCGTTGCTAACTTCGAGACCAGAAAAACGATCGGTCTCCAGCGTCCCTACTCCATCCTCGAAGACTACGGAACGATCGCCATCGAGACGTGCTATGCAAACTCTCTGTGGCTCCACTCTGGGACCAAAGCAGCCACCAACATCATCCAACATTTATCAGACAAATACAGAAACGTCATACCCGATTTAGGAGCTGTACTGCTGAAAAAGTTCCTGGAAGCTACTGATGAGTTACGAGAGTACAAAGAAACCTTAAACGTGGTTATCCACAAGGATTTGTGGGTAAACAACATTATGTTTAAATATGAGAAAGACATGCCGATAAATTCTATTCTTGTAGACTTTCAGGGTGCGTGTTACGGCCCGCCAGCATTTGACATCACATTTTTCTTATACAACATTACTGACCGAAGCTTTCGTGATCAGTACGAGCTAACCGTTCTTCGTCATTATTTCGACATCTTTACGGACTCTTTGGATGATGGGACAAAGCTTCGTCTGAAAGGTTTAGGGTACGACTTCGAGGATTTTCTCCGCTGGATAGAGTTGAGTCGAAGATTTGCTGTAGTTGCGAGGATCATGCTGGCGCCTTATGTGCTGATGGAGCCGGGGGCTGCTGCTGAGGCCTTCGACGACCCCGCCACGTTTGAGAAGCACTTCAACGAGGATCGCTCGGAGCCGGTGCTGGCACATGCGCGTTGCTGCCCGGAGTACAAGCGGCGGCTGGTCGACATCACAGAGGAGTTTGTAGAGAGATACTTGCTACCGCAGATATAAATGACAGTAGCGTTATTGATATTGATAGTTTTTTCATAACTGTCTGGGGTAGGGAAGGTAGGGAAATTTTGTTGTGCATGCTGTGCATTGTTTATTTTATTTATGGTTCTGTGATATGTGGATACAAAACCTTAGAATAAATGATTGATTCATATCGAAAGGTCTTTGTATCATCATCATCATCATCATATCAGCCGAAAGACGTCCACTGCTGAACATAGGCCTCCCCCAAAGATTGCCACAATGACCGGTCCTGCGCCACCCGCATCCAGCGGACTCCTGCGACCTTCACCAGGTCATCGGTCCACCTGTGTATTAGGTTCTTTAATTATTATTTATTAAACACGGTGTCAGAAGTGGGATATGGATGAAATAAATAAATCGCTACCTATACACCGTGTTTTTATTGATTTCCGTTAAAATTCCGTTTAAGGGAGGCTTATTTGGGTCAAAAATAATCAATTTCTCTAAGAAACTAGTGTCTTAACCGATACTGTTATTGAGTTATTAAAAAAATAAGTTTAATGACTGAACAAGTGTATTGCAACCTTTATTACATCCTAATGTTACTTATTTTGACATGTGCCGTCAGCAGCCGTCAGTCGCCTGAGATATTATTCTTAAGGTTCTCTCACACTTGCCAATGCAATTATTATGTGTAAAAACGAAAAAAAAAAAATGTTTACGAAATTAACAAAAGCCCATATACCAGGCGACTTCTATTAATGTCCCAAGTAACCTGTCCAATTTAACGTAAATCAATAAAAACAAGGTGTATGATGCCGATTTCTAAGAATGAACTTTTGACAATTTATACAGATTAATCCTTATTAATATGAGGGTAAGACTCACCAATTTTTCGATAGTCCTAATGCCATAAACGTACAAGGTATTCGGGCTTGTTACATGTACATACGTTCAATTGTACATATTATTATATTGTACTTACTTACTATAAAAATATATTAAGGTGGGGCCCTCCATACATTATTGTCAAAAGCAAAGGTACCTAAAAATACTATAATAGGTACAAGCAGTGCCTGCCGCATGTATTATACCAATAGTGCCTGCCGTGACTAAGGTATTAGAAGTAGCTTTAAAATAAGGCTCCTAGCGTTTATCGAACTGCAAAATATTACAACGGAGACACAGTATGCTTACAGCGGGGCGCTTCTCTATTCTACCAATATGTAGCAGGACAAGGAGGTTTTCTATTATAGAGGGTATAGATATAGCAGCTCGCGAGGAAACCGCAAGATTTTAACTATGCATTTTACTCGTAGACATCAAAATAAACAAAAAATATTATGAGACCAAATGTCAAAATCCACAAAAAAAATATTTTTTCTTTTTTTTCAGACTTTTTGAATACTTTTTAACATTTCCAATACTTTTTATCATAACAACTATTTGTTAAAATTATTTTTTTTAATGTTTTTTTTAGGGACAGGTTTTTTCGTCAAGTCTATTCTTATTTTTTGATTGTCAGGCAAAAGGTGTGGTAATATTAGAACACATTGTGGTAGCATTGTAATCAAAAAGAAGTTTTTTGAGGAAATACGCCGAAAAACTTTTTCCGAAAAAAGGGTAATTATCTCTGGAACCAAGCCGAACCCAGGAAATTTTATATAACATGAAACACTCTAAATATGTTCAGGAATTCAGCATTAAAATTATGCGGGTTCCTCGCGAGCACCCTGTATAAAAGTTAGCAGCTATATGGACCAAAAGTGTGCATTAGTATTATTTTATACAAATATTCCGGCAGAATCTAACTTTAAGAAACGGTATTTTAATTTAGACTTTCACTTAACTTTCATATGTCCACAGGAAAGATTTGTACCCTAACTCATAGAACAACATCTGTATATAATTATGTATCTGTCTCTGTTTTATTTCCTTAGGGTTAGTTTATTTTGTTCTATTTTTCCTTGTAAGTTGGTTTTATAAATAAAATACCTCTGTCTATTAAAGAACTCATCGCTTAGAACTCTTAAAAGGTATGTATCCACAACACAACCCTTAATGGAATTAATCATGGAACTATGTCGATATGATCGTCTCACGATGGAATTAAATGGTATTAACCATGGAACTATATCGATATGATCGTCCCACGATGTAAAGAAAGACATAAGATCAGAAAAAACTTTATTTAATAGATACATCTATGGCTGCAAGTATCTCTCCACGAAATCCTCGATGACGTCAACCAGTCGTCGCTTATACTCCGGGCAGCGGCGCGCATGCGCCAGCACCGGCTCCGAGCGATCCTCATTCGTGTGCTTCTCGAACGTGGCGGGGTCGTCGAAGGTCTGACGAGCCGTCTCCGGGTCCATCAGGGTGTACGGAGCCAGCATTATCGCCGCAACCACCGCGAACCTTCGACTCAACTCTATCCAGCGGAGAAACTCTTCGTAGTCGTACCCTAAACCTTTCAGACGAAGCTTCGTCTCTTCATCCACAGATTCTGTGAAGATATTAAAGTAGTGGCGAAGAACTGTATCCTCATATTCGCTGCGGAAGCTTCTAGTAGTAGTGTTGTATAAAAAGAACGTGACATCAAAAGCTGGTGGGCCGTAACGGACACATTGGAAATCCACAAGAATAGAATTAACCGGAACTCCATTCTCATATTTAAACATGATGTTATTCACCCACAGATCCTTATGGAGAACCACGTTTAAGGTATTCTCATATTCTTTTAACTCATCACAAGCTTCCACGAACTGTTTTTGTAGTTTAGCTTCCAAATCAGGAATGACGTCTCTGAATTTGTCTGAGAAAGTTTGGATGATTTTGGCAGAGAGTTTTGCCCCGGTGTGAATCCAGGGGCCTTCTTTGTAGATGTTTTCGGCAGTGACGGCTTCATATTCTTCGGAGATGGAGTAACGGCGCTGGAGGAGAAGAGTTTTTCTGGTTTCGAAGGTAGCGACAGAAGCGTGGAAGCGTGCCAAGGAGGCGGTGGTGACCAGGACGTGGGGGAGGTCGAACGTCTCCAGCTGATTGCGGATTGAGTAGCCCTCGGGAGTCAAGTCGCGCATGACGAGGATTGATTCATTGTAGAGAAGTGCATTGGCAACGAACGGATTTGGACCTGAAACTGTAAGACTCCTGTTATTAAGTATATCAGCATTTATCTGTAATCTGTGTAGATAGTTTTGGATAACTTAGTAGTTAGAGTTAGAAAACCCTAAAGAATCGGTAAACCTATGGCGTAAACCGGTAGCGTCTTCCTATGGTACATACATGTTGTAGATGATATTTATTAATACATAAATTGTAAATAGGTGGTAGGTATTGTATTGTAAATAAAATTCCCAATGCTTTGAAACTTAATTGACTTCTAAGTAACAACTATAAGTGCTTAGTGGTATTATCGACTAGTGATATCCTCATTAATTCCTTTCACAATTAATTCGATTAATATAAATACATAATATAGAGATGTAACTAGATATTTAAATTTTTTTATGTTCATTTTATTTATTTGAGGCATCAACAGCAGTAGGTACAGTACCTACATAAATAAGAAGTATATAAAATTGAGTGTATAGTTAAACAAAGCCCCGATGGGCCCAAATTGTTTGCTGAGATCGCAAAACGTCTGGTTGACGTAAGTAACTAAAGACTGAAAAGCTGGCGACTTCCTCGCACAACGCATCAGTATTGCGATACAGCGAGGAAATGCCGCCAGCATCCGCGGTACAATGCAGAGTTGGGCGTAATCAATTCCTTTTGGAATTAATTACAGGGTTACATTCCAGTAATGACGATTCCTCAGTAATGAATTACTAGTATAAAAAAAATACTGTAATGCTGTACTATGGTTACGCCTGTAATCCATTCCTTTGGGATCGGTATTGTAATCAGCTACTGTAATATTGAATCCACCGTAATCAAGTACTTCTGTGATCTGCATTACTTACAAAGTAATTTTGTTACTATTACTCGAAGAAATTGTTTTTGATTTATATGTCATTCTAGTTGATATCTGACATCCTAGCAGTTTCATGAATGTTAAAAACGTATTCTGAAAATGTAGTATATTTTTAAGATCCAAAGTGGCGGCAACTTTATTTGCAATCTTCATCATTATATTCGTTTTTGACTAATTCGCATACGTGGAATTCGATTTTCGGGTCCATTTTAAGATCCAAGATGGCGGCAACTTTTTTTAGCAATTTTCATCATTATACTCGTTTCCGACTAATTCGCATACGTGGAATCCGATTTTCGGGTCCATTCTAAGATCCAAGATGGCGGCAACTTTTTTTAGCAATTTACATCATTATACTCGTTTCCGACTAATTCACATACGTGGAATCCGATTTTCGGGTCCATTCTAAGATCCAAGATGGCGGCAACTTTTTTTAACAATTTTCATCATTATACTCGTTTCCGACTAATTCGCATACGTGGAATCCGATTTTCGGGTCCATTCTAAGATCCAAGATGGCGGCAACTTTTTTAGCAATTTTCATCATTATACTCGTTTCCGACTAATTCACATACGTGGAATCCGATTTTCGGGTCCATTCTAAGATCCAAGATGGCGGCAACTTTTTTTACCAATTTTCATCATTATACTCGTTTCCGACTAATTCGCATACTTACGTGGAATCCGATTTTCGGGTCCATTCTAAGATCCAAGATGGCGGCAACTTTTTTTAGCAATTTTCATCATTATACTCGTTTCCGACTAATTCGCATACGTGGAATCCGATTTTCGGGTCCATTCTAAGATCCAAGATGGCGGCAACTTTTTTAGCAATTTTCATCATTATACTCGTTTCCGACTAATTCACATACGTGGAATCCGATTTTCGGGTCCATTCTAAGATCCAAGATGGCGGCAACTTTTTTTACCAATTTTCATCATTATACTCGTTTCCGACTAATTCGCATACTTACGTGGAATCCGATTTTCGGGTCCATTCTAAGATCCAAGATGGCGGCAACTTTTTTAGCAATTTTCATCATTATACTCGTTTCCGACTAATTCGCATACGTGGAATCCGATTTTCGGGTCCATTCTAAGATCCAAGATGGCGACAACTTTTTTTAGCAATTTTCATCATTATACTCGTTTCCGACTAATTCGCATACGTGGAATCCGATTTTCGGGTCCATTCTAAGATCCAAGATGGCGGCAACTTTTTTAGCAATTTTCATCATTATACTCGTTTCCGACTAATTCACATACGTGGAATCCGATTTGCGGGTCCATTCTAAGATCCAAGATGGCGGCAACTTTTTTTACCAATTTTCATCATTATACTCGTTTCCGACTAATTCGCATCCGTGGAAGCCGATTTTCGGGTCCATTCTAAGATCCAAGATGGCGGCAACTTTTTTTAGCAATTTTCATCATTATACTCGTTTCCGACTAATTCGCATACGTGGAATCCGATTTTCGGGTCCATTCTAAGATCCAAGATGGCGACAACTTTTTTTAGCAATTTTCATCATTATACTCGTTTCCGACTAATTCGCATACGTGGAATCCGATTTTCGGGTCCATTCTAAGATCCAAGATGGCGGCAACTTTTTTTAGCAATTTTTTTTTTTTTTTTTTCATACCACGTCGGTGGCAAACAAGCATACGGCCCGCCTGATGGAAAGCAGTCACCGTAGCCTATGGGCGCCTGCAACCTTAGGGTGTCACATGCGCGTTGCCGACCCAATAAAAATAACGTTGGCACAACAAAGTGGCTCCACTCCACCTGATCGTAAGCGAAAAGTAGAGCCCAAATCGCGGCGGCAACGAACAGGAGACAATCAGTAACCTGTTAGTTGCCACCGCCTTGCTGGCCCGCTAGATGCTGGTAAATACACCGGCTGACCCCGAAACACGGCAAACACGAAGGTAAGTCATTTCACGGGCGTTTACACCGAATGTACGGTGGTAGCCAACCAGGCGGGTACTAGTAAAAATACCCTACCACCGGCTGAGAAGCTGGATACTCAGTATTTCCCTTAGTCGACTCCTACGACACCCACGGGAAGAGAGGGGCGGTGATATTTGTATTCTTACTCCGTCACCGCACGGATAAATTTAAATTTAAATTTTCATCATTATACTCGTTTCCGACTAATTCGCATCCGTGGAAGCCGATTTTCGGGTCCATTCTAAGATCCAAGATGGCGGCAACTTTTTTTAGCAATTTTCATCATTATACTCGTTTCCGACTAAATCGCATACGTGGAATCCGATTTTCGGGTCCATTCTAAGATCCAAGATGGCGGCAACTTTTTTTTGCAATTTTCTTCATTATACTCGTTT
>JALPQI010030633.1:0-18589 GCA_025490895.1 Thaumatotibia leucotreta | reverse complement strand
GATATCGAACAGAATTTAGTGGAATTTGGTGATAAATTGCCTTCAGATATTGTAACAAGTATGCCTAACTGGTATATCCTCTAGCCGCCCAGAGGCCTATAAAAAGGTCTCCTGAAACAAAAGAAATTCTATTCTATTTCCTACACTATGAATTCAAAATTAATTTGAAAATTTTATTGTCTGGGCGGCAGGAGGATATCTAATAAAAACTGTATAGTACAAAAACAATACTCGAATTCGTTCACAAGAATATTACCTAAAGGCGCTTGTTTAGCCTTTAGAAGATTGCATATTATAATTATATACCCGAAAAAGCTGCAAATAGTGTGGATTGGCATTTTTCTTCTACTAAAATATGTTATATCTACATTTTTACATAATTTTTATTTTATATAGTTTAGTCATAGTCCAGTAGTCATTTAGTAGTAGTCTTCCCATATATTGTGTGTACTAATAAATCGTGCAAATACGTTATTACTGTTATTACTTCACAATGTTTTTGTTTGATGCTTATGATCAGTAACTGGATCTATTTTGTCGCTTAACAAAATAAATATAAGATAAAAATATTTGTGTTTCATCAATGTGTGTTTCATAATATATTTCTCGATTACCGCGATAATTATTCGGGAAATAAAACGATTGAAACGGATCATATCGCGCACATTAATTAAATGGGTACACTACGGGTAACTTCTATACCAGGAACCCTGTAAAGCATTCGAAACGACGGGATGTAGTTTTTAATGAATATACGCGATATAATCCATTTCAATATTTTTTTCTACTCCCGTACTTTTATTTGTCATTTACAGGGTCGTGAACACACTTTTAAAACCCTACCTAAATAGATGTCAGGACAAGTCTATATTATCTATTCCCTATAAACACACCCGGGCATATACGCAGTGCGTTTTTGGATTTTAAGACACCTCGTGTATACTTAAGACGTAATGAAATACATGGTTGTCAACCTAATTTTAAATGTCCATTTCTGATGAATAGTAAACCATAGAGAAGCTTTCTTTTTCATTTTGACGACTCCCGTCTGACTTTGATTATTAATTATGATAAAATTACGTTTGACCAAGAATATTTCTGAAATTATCAATCTTATTTTAAAATAAGTGTGTGGTCGTAGAAAAAGTATTGTATGCAAAATTGTTTCATTGAGTCAAAAAATGCTCGTGGCGTCTTTAATAACAATTTTCGGCTTCGCCTCAAATGGTTACCTACGCCACTCACCTAATCACTATTAATGTTTTTTTTTAACTCTTATATTGTATAACGACAATATGTACAAGCAATAAATTAAAGCACTTCAGTGGGACGTGTCATAAAACATTCGATAAGTGCCACTACAGTCATTATAGTATGAATGGTTGGCAACACACCTATGTACTTAATAGGTGATAAAACACTAGGTTAATGGTTTCTGAAGTGAATATCGACTAATATACAGTACGCTGTCCCGTGGATG
Organism: Thaumatotibia leucotreta; assembly: GCA_025490895.1. NCBI lineage: Eukaryota > Metazoa > Arthropoda > Insecta > Lepidoptera > Tortricidae > Thaumatotibia > Thaumatotibia leucotreta. The sequence continues at coordinate 17,109 of JALPQI010030633.1, read as the reverse complement.
TATGGAAAAAAAAATATTTGTGCTACAGTTTCACAAGAGGCATCAATTTTTTCGTAAATTTACATACATTCTGAAAAGAGTAAAAATAAATATATGTGATCTTTAGGGCTCTACCGCAGTGTAAACATATGATTTTTTTCTATTTTTCCGAAAAAAATCCTATGACAAAATATGTTTACATATAATCGTAATATTTATTTTAATAAAAATAAATATAGTATAAAATTTAATTTTAAAAAATCCATATTACATTAAATTTATTTTCTTCTCATTTTTTTAATTTTACTCGTATACCTAGCTTGTTTTACATCTATATTGCATAAAAATTATTATTTTTTAATTTTCAGCTTAGGGAGCCAAATTGAAATAGTTATTTGTTTTACTAGGGAGCAAAGTGATTGTTTAACTCTCGTGCAAATATTGAAACCCGAGCAAGCGAAAAATGCCAGATTACAGAGATTCATAAAATGGAATCTTGAGCGATGCGAGGGTTTTAAGGCACGAGAATTGAACAAGCTTTGCTGCCGAGTGAAACACAACATTTTTCACCACACTAAAGCGAGGAAACATGCGAAATAAAACTCAAACATAACAAATTAGAAGGAATTTATTTGCAAGTCCTCAACTTCCAAAAAATAAACAAATCAACAAATAATAAAACAATAACCTGGAATATTTATTTTGGCGTGGCAATGCTTAAAAATCAAGGATATTTCCAAAATAAGACTCATGTAGGCATTCATTGGCGATTATTCTGTGATTTTCGGAATTATCCCACTTTCGCATCTCGCAATTACCCCAAAGCCACTTAAGTATGTTAAACTAAGATATCACCAATGAAAGACTGAAAGAAAACAAAACACGACTGAACTCGTTTAAATTTTAAAAGAAAAAAATATTCGGATGCGTTCTGAAATTTGCATAGTGCACTTTCATTTTCCTATTGTTTTTATTTTTTTTATGTTGGATTTTTAGAACTTTTATTTAAAATCCTTTTACAACAAAATGTGGTATTTCATTTGGATTTTAGCATATTGAATATAATATTATTAAAGGTTCATGTGTATGAATCTGTTTGAAACTATTGAGTTTTCGAACGTACTATCTAGTTCAAACGTCAAAAAGCTTATTCACGGCTCAGGCCGTATAAGTTATTGCTTTAGTCTATCCAGAAAATTAAAAAAAAAATACTTTAACCTCTAGAGATTAAAACACAGTTTTGCGCTCTGAAATTGAAGGACAAGCAGCGTGTTTACGAGCAGTGTGGTGAAAAAGTTTTTATTTGAAAACTTCAAACGATGGTAGAAACTTCAAGGTTTAGTTTTTTTTTTTAATTATTTTTTCCTTAATCTACAATTTATTTAGAAGCTTTTGGTAGGTCTCGGGTAAAAAAGCCAAATTCGGGACACCCTAATATTACAGTACCTATTTTATCTGAAGTTTTTGAAGGTATTCTGAAGGTATGTTTTTTTTAAATAAATGAGTAGGTTCTTGGTATTTATTATTGGATACCATTAATTACGAGTACATTAGTTTATTATTTTACAATCAACATATTTTATGGCGACAAGCTTGTATTGCATTTGTAATTTATTAAAACTGTACGTGTGCAATACCGTTTTGGTTCTCGTCAAACTAACCTCGAAAACTATCCTACCTATACCTACGTATAGTAGGTACCTAGTCACTAACTATGTAGGTATGTCTTTTCTCGTACCTATATGATATTCGAAAATTTCGTTTAATGTTACCATTTTTTTTGTGCCACCCCTACTCGTGAAGTGGAGATGTTGTTTTAGTTTGCTGTAATCCTTTAGTGTGGAGCATCGTTGAATAGGTTTTTTAATAATAATAAGGGCCCCAGAAGAAACTTTTTTTTCTAAAGTCAATATTGTCTGATTAATAATATTATATTCAATATGCTAAAATCCAATCCGCACCAGTATAAAAAAATATGATGTCCTCTAACTTTTGATTCGTGGGTCCAAAAAATCATCAATAGTGATGCCCACTATACATTAAAACAAAACTATTTCAAACATAGCTAATCGTTTATGATTGACTACTGAACCCTACACTGAGCATGGCCCGACATACTCTTGACCGGTTTATTTTAATGATAACGCAGAGAATGGTTCTTCAAACGTAATATTAATAAAAATATCCATTTTTTATGATTTTGTCATAAACGGTAGCGTAAATTATAGATTTAGTCCATCCAAATAATAAAGTTCACTTAAATCATAAACTGCATTTATTAATTATGCACTTAACAAAGTGTATGAAAAAAGTTTCTAATCAATGGCAATTTAATTACGCAAGTGCAATGATTTAATAAAAAAAATATTTTGTTTCTGTTATTGAACTTTGACTATTTGAGGAAAGATTATTTAATAAGTTCGAAACAAATATAAATAATGTAAGTCGTAGATACCGTTTATTTGATTAATATCATTAAATAATTTCATCCATTTAAGAGTACCTATAACATGTAATTTCGGTCCATAAATGTATAAAATATACACAAATACAAATATATTTAACAAAATATAAAAAAATACCTACCCACCCCACAGAATACATGCGAAGAGGAAGGTTTTTACGTATGTATAGTACCCGTGCGTACCCTGGGTGGGTCGCTAGTTCAAAATAAACAAGGCAATAAAAAGCATTATGTTTTGTCTTTATTTTATTTACTAGTTGATAATATCAACTAGTAAATAACCACGGACCACGCACATTTGAGTAGGTACATATTACATAAAAAAAAAATAAGTGTGTGAAATTAAATAAAATAAAGCCTTTCAAAAACTTCACGAGTTAGGACTTGTACACTCGCCACAGCCAAGCAAGACACGTTATGAATATGTCCGATACTTAGGACACCGACTGTACTGCCTTTTCATTATTCATATTCAGGTTATAGCCATTCAAATGATTGATAAAGTCGCGAATAAAGGAAATGGAAATCGAATGAAAACACTCCAATGAATGATATCTTTGGCCCACATTATCATTTAGGTCATCGGTACGCGGAATATTTTTATTTGCTTCCAAAATATCATAAATATTTAATGGCAACCTGAATCTATAAAAAAGAGAAAATAAGAATCGATTAAGTATACGAGTACGCCTTCCTTAGCAGTTTATTCATAGCACTTAATAAATACCTAACAGAAAACAAACTAATTTTTAGATTAGAATATGAACATATTATAAAATTTTACATATCACTTTTTATTTTCTTTCAGAAATTTCGATTAATTAGTGAGTATGAAAAAAATGCCTTATCAATTAGAGTTAGCCAGCATAACTGCCTTGACGAAACTTCGGAAATCATTTATAATGATTTCGTTTATTTAGTTTGTTGATTTCATTGTTTTTGATCATCCCTATAGGATTTACTTATGAATTTTGTTGGCGTCCGATAAATTCACTTGGATTTTCCTTTGTTTCTCCAATTAAGGTATAAGGATTTTGTTTAAAATGATATTCATTAAAACATCTTTTTGATCTAGAAAAAAGTTTTCGATTATAATTTAATATTTTTATCAAAATATTTGAATCATTAAATAATCCTTGAAAAGCTATTCGTTAGTAATGATTTAATAAAAATACCTCCATTTTTAGAATCCCGCTGATACTTTATTTCGTAACGGAGTTAGGTAGGTAAATATATGTATACCTATATAAGATTCATAAGCAAGGATCGGATCGGACAAACGCCCGTCATTTTGAAAACATAACCCTGTTCCGTATGGTAGAGACTTCGTTACCTTTAACTGTTAACATATTTTTCTTAATTTAAGATATTTTGTTAATAACACTAACACAAAGTATTTATTTAGGAGATCCGAACGCTTTCTTAGATACTTTTACACACCATGATTTTTCGAAACGTCGTTACAACGGTAATATAAACGCGATATAATGCGTTTAAATAGTTTTATTTCATGAATAACTATCGCGGTAACCGAAGAAGATTTTAGATACTCATTAGATCAAAATTAAATATCAAAAATTCTAAATCATTTATTTATCACAAATTCACAATCATGGTACGTTCACGTAAGAAGGAGTTGGGATCTCCTAAATAGATACTTTGTGATAGTGTTAATAAAAAGGAATCTTTAAATAAAACATGTTAACATCATAAGATAAAGTCTCTACCATACGGAACAGGGTTATGTTTTCAAAATGACGGGCGTTTGTCCGATCCCTGTTCATAAGACATGACATTGTGTTGAGTACTGTCGTCACGTGAAGGGAAACTGATTGAAGACGCCTCGTTTACTGTTTATTTGTGTTATTTGCCTACCAATTATAAAATCATTGAACGTATTGCGGAAACACAAATCAAATTATTTATTAACTAAATATTTTGATTTGTACTTTTTATTTTTTTCCAGTAGTCACACTACTCGCTACTCGCACGTACGTAGCTGAGTACGTGGGTTCGATCCCCACCGCTAAATAATAATAAATAATGACATCTAATATTTATAATTTATAAAATCATTCTTAAATAAGTATTACATTATGTATATTTAAAGTAATTTTTTGAATTTTAAATAACGTTAGACTCAAACATTTTAAAATATTATCGAACCGGGTTATTCACGTATTTATGTCGATGATTGCTCAACATGTTAAGACCCATTATGAGGGTCTTCGTTCGGAGCTACCTCGGTCAAAGCCCGACGCGTGTACCTACGCGTCGAGCAACCATCGACTTAAAAATGTGAGTAAGCCGGTTCGGTAATATTTTAATATTTCGAGTCATTGCTGAAAAAAATTAAGCACCTACGTTTATATACCTACATACTTACAATCATGTAAAATACGTTATGTTATGTTCTTACATAATCCCATCCATATATTTTTACGTCACACTTGGCCGTAAGTGGGATTTACTGACCAAATGGATAGAAGAACCACTTCCTGGTCAATATTTTTCGTTTTGTTACGCTGTGATGTCATGGAATTTTTTGCCTTTTTCTTCGACTGTGTCAGTCGGTTGCGTCGCTGAAAGCTAATTTGAGAAAATTGAGGCTTTCAGACGAGAGTTAGCTGTTACATGTGTGGTATATATATATGTATTATGTAAGGTACGGTAGTATATATTTTTTATATTTTTCTTGTATGGATCTATTTATTGTTCATGTGTTTGTGTGTATGTATGTTTATACGTATACATTTTTTGGTTATTTATATTTAATTTTAAATGTATATCTTGTTTAGACTAGCATTTTAATTACTAGTTCTTTTCTGTTTGCTTTGTACAGCATTTCTAGTCCTCAACTGTGTTATTACTACTACTACTAATAAATAGTAAAACAAATATGGCACTCGGGTGCGCCAAAGTATTTATAAAATTGCAACTTAGATTATTGGAACTCCGAAAATTTTTCTTATACAATTTAACTTCATAATGATCGGTATTTAGAATAATCTTTGTTCATAATCATCATCACATAGAATTATTTATGTTCATAATATTGTTTTTCATACATATTTTTAGTACTAACTTTTATGTTTATATAATTTTTCACTATACTTATTTTATGCAATATATTCTAATGTTATAGGTATTTCTTTTTTTCTGTACTGGTTTTATGCATGAATTATTTTTGTTTAATTAAATATAAATCGTACTATTACTGTAAACTAGCTACCTGCACAAATCAGGTTGTGGCAGAAGACTTGGTATAATCTATTTTGGCATCAACTTAATGAGACAGAAACATCACTTGGCTTAAATAACAATATTTCGAATATTACTTTGTCCGAAACTATCTTGGCATACCATTAATTACGCCGAGTGTTATAAGACAGAAATTAGATTTGCATTTTTTTTTTGGGCATGTAGCCACATGTTCGAAACTTGCCTTTTTCGTCAGGCAGAATTTGCTGTGAGGGTGAAAATTTCTGCAGTGAGCGAGCGGAGCGAGCGAACAAAACCTTCCGGGGCAGATCCGACTCGGATAGGTTAGGTTAGAAGACTAGCAAAGCTCCCGCCTTAGTCTTCGAGGTTATTTTTTTTTTAGCAACCTAGAAAGTACTCAGCTCAGTAACACAGTAAGTAAAGTATAGAATATTACTACTACCTCGATTATATTGAGAGGTTGTAATTATTCCTTCTCTGTTATGCTAAAACAAACTATACCGATACTTTTATGCACATCCAGATTATGCCTCATCATAAATAGGAGCATCGAAATTATGCTCGAATAATATTCGAACAACTCGAAATCTGCCACAAAGAAATATGCAAAAGTTGAGTATGTCACAACAGTTTCTGCACAAAGCCCATTATGACTACATAGTTTATGTTATTCATAAAAGAATTATACCACAACAGAGTGAACCTAATGGGAAAATGTTTATAAATAAACAATTTATTTCGAATAACTTTATGAGTATAGATTAATCTACTTGACGACTTTAGGAGGATAAAATTTCGAAATAAAAATCGTTATGAACATTGTAGGCAGAAGTATAATTTTTAGTAAGAAAAAAAGTATGAGAAAAATTTTTCGGAGTAATGATGATTATGAGTAAAAAACGGTATTAGTAAAAATATTCGAAGAAAAAATTGTATAAGTGCCAATAGGGACCCATGGCACTCACCTGCGATGTTACGATTGGTTGCTTATTCATTTTGAAATCGGCATAATTTATGAAACATATCTCATCCATCAGATCCGGTATAAATATTTAGTATCAGTGAAGTGTGATGTTTTTGACCACAAATCTCAAAGTTTCGACTCATTCCACACTCCACAGCCATTGAATGATATTCGAGTAAATAACAAGATTATCGAATATACGTATTTACAAGTACCACCGCTTTGTTCGAACTAGGCCACCGATTTCCATTCCATGTGTTATGCATTGCCGAGATGGGCATAATATCGGCTCATTATGCCTCTATTTTTGGATGCCATTGACGGAATATAATCAGTTTAATAATGTAAACAAGAATACAACTTATACATATTATGGACGTACTTAGATGATTGTGTAATGAAGGTACTGGAAAAGTGTTCTAACACGAAAAGGACATAAATAATAGGTTACAAAATACATTCATTTCTAAAAATGCTAGCTTAGCCCTTAACGGATCTCATCCAGGTAAACTTTTAGATCTATAATTATCATCATCATCATTTCACCCGAAAGAAGTCTACTGCTGGACATAGGTCTCACTCAATGTTTGCCACAATGACCAGTCAAGCACCACCCGTATACAGCAGACTTCAACGACCTGGCCATCAGTTATTTATTTATTATTTTATTTTATTTTTATTTTCAGTAAATATATAATATATATTTCAGTAATATATTTTATTTTCAGTATTTATTTATTATTTTATTTTATTTTTATTTTCGGTACCTGAAGTGGCAGTGGGCAGGGCACAGTTCTACGTGCAATACGCCCCGCCCACTGCCACTTCAGATTAGCGATTAGGAGATTAATAATATTTACTTTAAATTACAACATAATAAAGCCTTAATAATAATATTATTCGCCAGTTTACTTAGCAAAGTGTTAGCTGCTAAGGCTAGTATTTTTAAAGTGTAATTTGAAATGTAGGCAAACTGAAACCAAGTTTGCTAGTGAGTTTAAATCGAGACAAGCACGCAATGCGTATGGCGTTCCAACTTGAGATGCGACAAAGATTACTGCGCGCTCGTTATACCGAGACCAGAAACGAAATCGTCAAGCACTCGCTACGAACTCTCTACACGATCGCGTTCCTCTTGAATCTCCTGCAAAATTTATATATTACAACCCAAAATCCACAACACAGGCTTCTTCAATGATAAGCACTCAGTATCATTTAAGGTGATTTCATATCGACACTTAAAACTTCCGAAAAACCTTACAAAGGAGCCCCTTTACAAGGGCCCGTTGCCTGTGAGGTTTTGGGAGTGAGATCATAAGGTGTGGAAAAATCGAATACCACATGGATGGCAACTACCTTAAATATTGTTAAGTTTAAATAAGTTAAGTGATTTTTCATAAATCCTGCTTAAATGCAGACTTTATTGTTTTTAAAAACAAATGATTGTCTCTCTCACACGAAATGTGCTCACAATATTTAAGGTAGTTTCCATCCATGTGGCTTTTGTTTTTTCCACCCAATATACCCAATCCCACTCTCAAAATGTCACAGGCAACGCAAATGCACGTATTTTTGGTCACCATGTATATTAATAATAAACATTTTAAAGTTACAATAACAAATATTCAAGCTCGATTGTATTTATGTAACTAATTAAATCGAGTGAAGCTTTGCGATTGCAATAATTTTCTATTCATAAAGTATATTTTTATGCTGACGCTCCACGAAAACCTCTTTGGGAAATTAAATTCCTACGTATTTCAGTGCGATGACTTCAGCAAACTGTCCATTGGATATTGATTATATTAAATTAAGTTTAGAATTCAAGCCTCCGTTTAACATAATTTACATTAAACAAATATAATTACAGTGACAGTTTTTCAGAAAAAAGTAAGTGCCACAAAAGTGCTCTGGTTGTGGGATAGTTAGTGCTAGGGATTGCTTCGTTCGCCCTCATTATGCATATAAAACAACATCCAATAACAGTTATTCATAGCACGCACAAGTCATCCAGACATTCTTTAGCATGCCACAAAGCTTCATGAAGGGATTTAATAAGAAATACTTTTGTTCGTGGCACGTTCGTATAACTTGAGCCAAAATATTTTTTGCGAACCTTCTAAAATTATGATTATTAATACGCTGTTTAGCTACAGGGTCATCATCATCATCATAAAATAGTGATTAAATTTACTTTTAGTGCCTTGACTATGGTCACCAAATGGTAAAAAAATATTTGCTCGTAGCACGTTTGTGACCACTGGGTTGTGGTATCTGCTAGTGAAATACGGTCGCTGTCTTCATTGCATTTATACAAGCATGTTTCATTGCTCTCACCTTCGTCTTCAAAATAGACCAGATAAAAAGTTCGATACTCATACATACTCACTGCACTGGAGAAATGACACGTGAAATTCGGTTTTCTGCCATTTTTGATTCTTACGATCTTTATAAGCCGAAGCTTAGTTTCGTTCTTATGTTTGCGGTCTTCAACCCAAATGTTTGCGTGCATAAGACTTCAATGCCGTGTCCAAAACATATTTCCGATAATGAGCCGCTATTACTTTGACACCAGACTTAATAAAATCTGTATAAAGTACATATAGGTATTTCAAAAATAAGGATGTCCAATTAGATAATACGTTTTCAACTATGGAATGGATGGTCCTGTGGACTGATTATAATAAGCCGAATGGAACCTCTGTTTATGCTGAGCCTGTCCCTGAATTTACCATATCCGTTTCTGACAGGTATGAATTATGATAGTCTAGAGTTGAGAGATTTCTATTTACTATTCTAAGCATGGTAAATCCAAGATTGGGCACAAACGGATATGTGTGTGTTCAATATGAATACATATTATTTACATTACTGAAATGTTACAAATAAATATTGATATACTCGTAAAATTCACGGTTTACACATAAGTATTTCAAGACAATGGAGGACAAAACGGGAATCTAGCCCGCATGATGAGCAAGTATGTAATGTAACCAGATATCGTATAAAAAATGAGCGATGTGTAGTTTTGTAAATTATGTCACTTCTGATGCTCAGTTGAATACCGAATTGATTAACTATAGTAACACACGCCATCGAAATGTTCCTCCTCACTGAGTATATGCACAATGCACATGTCATTTGCATTCTTCTGTTTGTTAGGAAACTCTATAAATATCACTATTTTCAAATTAATTACTGTATCAAAAAAGGTTTCTTTGATTTCTCTCTTTTCTAGCCAAATTAGATTCGATAGATTGTACATATAAAAATTGTCTTGTGCTGTTTTTCTGCAACCTGTAAAATCCAATTTTCGTTAATTAAAAATCGATATAATGGAAATTCATTACAACAAATTCTGAGATCTTTCTGAGTTCAGAACCACGTGTAGAGCTCGGCCAGATTACATTCAATTAGCTCAAATGTTCATGTTCTTCATGTTACAGTAAATATTTATCCCATCAAAGACATTACATGTAAAAAGGTGCAAGTCTCGCAGCATGGCAGTTGTTACACCACAAAAAAGTTATGAGATCAGTTGTTTAACAAAGTCAATAATTCTGCAGTTACTACAAGGGGGTATCCATAAAACTCGATTTCTACTAACTTGCCTGACTTGAAACTGCATGTAGAAATAGTCATTTTATTATAGGTATCAATAAAGAGTAAGCCAAATTAGCTTGAGATTACCAAGCGAATTAAGTTTGATGATCCACCACTACCTATCCATGGGAACATTTGTCTAGCAGCTTTGTCATAAATTGTTACCTTATAACAATTACTTAATTAACAACATCTTATAGTAACTGTATTAATATAAGATATCTGTATTTTTTTAATATAAAGAATGACTTGGCCATCGACCACATCTTACTGAATGTCTTTAGGGCATTGCTAAATTAGGGTTGTTTTAAGCAGTTGATTTTATTACTTACCTATGTACCGAGTGTTTTTGAGGTCGTGAAGCAAAATAATGGACATAATACGGAATTAAATCTGAGAGCGAGAGAAAGAGTGTTTTTCAAGAAATAGAAAATTTCGTTTGTTATAACATGGTCACCAGATATCCTATACACCGTTTGACAAAGGCATAATAGGATGACTATATATACTCTGACAACCTAATTATGTCAGTAGAAAAGCGTGCGAAATTCAAAATTAGTATGAAGAATAGTAGGAAGGGCGGACAGGCCAGTAGATTTTATAATTTCTTTGAGTAAGTATTATACATAAATGATTTAAGTAGTTTTAAGATAATATATTGATCAGAGTCTACCCTACATAATGTTGATAGGCTTCAGAGTCACGAAAAGTAGTTTTTGATCACGACCCAACCCAAATCATCCCTGTGCGATGGCCAAGTCATTCTTTATATTAAAAAAATACAGATATCTTATATTAATACAGTTACTATAAGATGTTGTTAATTAAGTAATTGTTATAAGGTAACAATTTATGACAAAGCTGCTAGACAAATGTTCCCATGGATAGGTAGTGGTGGATCATCAAACTTAATTCGCTTGGTAATCTCAAGCTAATTTGGCTTACTCTTTATTGATACCTATAATAAAATGACTATTTTTACATGCAGTTTCAAGTCAGGCAAGTTAGTAGAAATCGAGTTTTATGGATACCCCCTTGTAGTAACTGCAGAATTATTGACTTTGTTAAACAACTGATCTCATAACTTTTTTGTGGTGTAACAACTGCCATGCTGCGAGACTTGCACCTTTTTACATGTAATGTTTTTGATGGGATCTCATCTCTTTTTGTAGGTATTCTTCTTTTTTTCTTTTCGGGTACTACTTCTTACAAACACAAACAATATCTAAATTAGTGTATGTATGAACACAATTAACAGTAGCTTTATTTTAACTTCAACGCATTACTTCGTTGAAATTACCTTACACAACAATGTCCAAATCTCTAGCAAATCAAATCCCTAAACAAGTTCGTAATCCTAAAATTACCTACACAAACAATTTCTAAATTAGTATATGAACACAATTAACAGTCGCTAACACTACAAAGAAGTAAAGATTTTTTTATTATTTTAACCCCAACGTATTATTTCGTTCATACGAAACACCTACGTTGAAATGACCTACACAACAATATCCAAATCTCTAGCAAATCAAATCCCTAAACAAATTCGTAATCCTTACAGACGTTGAAAAAGACAAATAATCGCTTCAGTACGCACACGAGAATCGCAAATTAATTCTGAAACACCCAAATAGCCATCCATTCATAGGGAGTCGCACGCGATGCGCCAAGCGATGTGGTAGGCTCGTCGCAGCCAATCGAGCCTCATTGCCTTCTGAGGGAAGTGCAGTACGGGTTGCGATTAAGGAAAAGTCCAACCGCACCAGTGTGGATAAGGAGGGATTCACACTGGTGGAAAAGAAGAGCAAGGCGCGCAAGGCGCCTCGGAAAAGTTTATGTGGCACCGCCGAGCCAGTTAATTCCGGCTTGCGGGTCGCAACACCGAATAAGGCGCTCTATGTTTCGCGCCTGCATTACTCCGCCGTGCCCGATGATGTGGTGGAGTATGTTCGCCGGAAGACTGGCTTCGCGCTGAGGGTGCAACAGCTGCGGTCGCGCCCATATGCACTTCAGCTCGTTTGTGGTGCGCGTGCCGCGCCCGCTGCAGGACACCATCGCGAGTGCCGACTTCTGGCCGAAGGGCGTCGTGTTTCGGCAGTTCAGGGGCAATCTGCCGAATCCTACGTCAGATCAGACAACGCAACGGAGCTAGTATTGGCAATTTGTAGTATTGGGAATCTGTAGTATTGGGAATTTGTAGTATTGGGAGTTTGTAGATTTGGAATTTTGTAGTGTTGGTAATCTGTAGTATTGGGAATTTGTAGTATTGAGAATTTGTAGTATTGGGAATTTGTAGTATCGGAATTCTGTACATCTGGAATTCTGTAGTATTGGGAATCTGTTGACTTGTTCATAATTCGTTACGTCGTCGCCCAAATTGAAATAGTTTTTAAGTACCTATTATTTGTTTTGTAAATTTTTAGTTCACAGTGATTTGGTTTTTACTGTTATGCTGTGAAATTTATTGGAATATAAAATAAATAAATAAATTACCTACGGCGCACGGGCAACTGACTGTGACTGTCACACGATGGCGTTGGCGGTGCGCGTCTGCGCGGCACTACCCGCGTCTCACCCGCGCCATTTTAAAATACGACTGTATTATTAAAACGCCCAGTATTACATACCTACATTTATTATAAACCACAATTATTAATTTTTTTAGTTTTTGATATTCTTGTTTATATAGGTATCTGATTTATTTTGTACTGGCATCATTTATAGTTACTTTTTGTTTAACAAGCACTGCGTACTCCCGACCCCGCGTTTGATTTAAAGTAATTTGAACTTTGTTGTACTACAAATACATTTCCAATTCGTTTCGCTAGGTTGTCCGTAGTCATATTTGATAATACATAAGTGAATTTTGTGATGTTAATTTATTAGGTAGGTACTTAATTATTAATTGTTGACTTCCGCATAAAAGCGTTCATGTAAATTGAACAGTGGAAATCCGAATAAGATGTTATTTTAAAATACAGCTTTATAATATTAAACAATTTTACGGTAACTACGTTTATAATGATGATTTGCGCAGTGGACGTCTTATGGCTGATATGATGATGATGATGACAGGGTGGAATGGAAATAGATTTTGGGTCAGGAGGGCCGCTACCAGATTCCGTGCTGCTGGAGGGCCTTCAGAGATTATCCCTCAATTTGGGATTTATGAAAATTGAGATTAGCATGAAAACTAAAAAAATAACAGAATTTAAAACTTGTAGGTATGGGACCAATAAAAATATTTGGCTAGAAAACCCACAATCCAAAGAACTCTTTGTTCCAACCCGCTTCATTCCGCCATATAAACTTATTTGCAACAACCGCATAATTAATTTTGTATTAGCATGTATTTGTATGGGATTACAAACTTATTTGAGTAGTTTGCATAACTTTAAAATCTGACAGAAATTTCCAATTTTCAGATTTTATGTGTAATAGGTAGGCTATAAACTACTTATGTTTCAAATTTTGAGCTCCTAGGCCATCTAGAAATACCTTAGATTATTGATGATCGGTGAGTCAGTGAGTGACAAAACTAAGGAACTTTGACATGCGGTAATTTTTAAACTACAAGTTATAATTAAAATCTAACAAGATTATTATGTAACTCATGTTATGGCCTACACGTCGCAGAAAATTCAGACTTCTAGCTGTAACCAGCGCGAAATTACAGACGGTTGAAAATGGCCTGAACGGCTTCGAGAAAAGGATGGTACGGCCGTGCCTTTTTTTTGCTCGACTTGGCGGGGGCACTGCCGTGCCCCCAGATTCGTGACTTTTTTAATCTGTCCAGTATATTGTAGGCTTTGATTATACTAAACTGCAGAATAAAATCAAGATTTACAATGATTATCGGACAATAACCATTATGAACACATCAGTTCGTTATGTTCTGTTTATCCTGAACAAATTAAGTAGCTACAGGTAGCTTAGTCTTAGCTACCGTTTACCTGTAAGCACAATACCTCGTTGGTGAATTGGATGGAACGGAACGCAAGCTTCACCCAAGAACGCTCAGAGAATGTTAGACAATGTCGGGATTCCCATCCAATTTGCGCAGAAGACCTATTCGAACATTCGAAATAGTAACTTGATTTTATATTATTCGCATTGATAAGGACTTTTAGCTTTTAGCCGGAATTCAAGAACTTTATAAATTGATCGGCCAGTATCGACATAAGTATAAATGAATATTTAGATTTTTAGGCTAACTTGAAAAGAATAAAAGCTGAAAAAAAAGGTTTCTTTGATTTCTCTCTTTTCTAGCCAAATTAGATTCGATAGATTGTACATATAAAAATTGTCTTGTGCTGTTTTTCTGCAACCTGTAAAATCCAATTTTCGTTAATTAAAAATCGATATAATGGAAATTCATTACAACAAATTCTGAGATCTTTCTGAGTTCAGAACCACGTGTAGAGCTCGGCCAGATTACATTCCATTAGCTCAAATGTTCATGTTCTTCATGTTACAGTAAATATTTATCCCATCAAAGACATTACATGTAAAAAGGTGCAAGTCTCGCAGCATGGCAGTTGTTACACCACAAAAAAGTTATGAGATCAGTTGTTTAACAAAGTCAATAATTCTGCAGTTACTACAAGGGGGTATCCATAAAACTCGATTTCTACTAACTTGCCTGACTTGAAACTGCATGTAGAAATAGTCATTTTATTATAGGTATCAATAAAGAGTAAGCCAAATTAGCTTGAGATTACCAAGCGAATTAAGTTTGATGATCCACCACTACCTATCCATGGGAACATTTGTCTAGCAGCTTTGTCATAAATTGTTACCTTATAACAATTACTTAATTAACAACATCTTATAGTAACTGTATTAATATAAGATATCTGTATTTTTTTAATATAAAGAATGACTTGGCCATCGACCACATCTTACTGAATGTCTTTAGGGCATTGCTAAATTAGGGTTGTTTTAAGCAGTTGATTTTATTACTTACCTATGTACCGAGTGTTTTTTGAGGTCGTGAAGCAAAATAATGGACATAATACGGAATTAAATCTGAGAGCGAGAGAAAGAGTGTTTTTCAAGAAATAGAAAATTTCGTTTGTTATAACATGGTCACCAGATATCCTATACACCGTTTGACAAAGGCATAATAGGATGACTATATATACTCTGACAACCTAATTATGTCAGTAGAAAAGCGTGCGAAATTCAAAATTAGTATGAAGAATAGTAGGAAGGGCGGACAGGCCAGTAGATTTTATAATTTCTTTGAGTAAGTATTATACATAAATGATTTAAGTAGTTTTAAGATAATATATTGATCAGAGTCTACCCTACATAATGTTGATAGGCTTCAGAGTCACGAAAAGTAGTTTTTGATCACGACCCAACCCAAATCATCCCTGTGCGATGGCCAAGTCATTCTTTATATTAAAAAAATACAGATATCTTATATTAATACAGTTACTATAAGATGTTGTTAATTAAGTAATTGTTATAAGGTAACAATTTATGACAAAGCTGCTAGACAAATGTTCCCATGGATAGGTAGTGGTGGATCATCAAACTTAATTCGCTTGGTAATCTCAAGCTAATTTGGCTTACTCTTTATTGATACCTATAATAAAATGACTATTTCTACATGCAGTTTCAAGTCAGGCAAGTTAGTAGAAATCGAGTTTTATGGATACCCCCTTGTAGTAACTGCAGAATTATTGACTTTGTTAAACAACTGATCTCATAACTTTTTTGTGGTGTAACAACTGCCATGCTGCGAGACTTGCACCTTTTTACATGTAATGTTTTTGATGGGATCTCATCTCTTTTTGTAGGTATTCTTCTTTTTTTCTTTTCGGGTACTACTTCTTACAAACACAAACAATATCTAAATTAGTGTATGTATGAACACAATTAACAGTAGCTTTATTTTAACTTCAACGCATTACTTCGTTGAAATTACCTTACACAACAATGTCCAAATCTCTAGCAAATCAAATCCCTAAACAAGTTCGTAATCCTAAAATTACCTACACAAACAATTTCTAAATTAGTATATGAACACAATTAACAGTCGCTAACACTACAAAGAAGTAAAGATTTTTTTATTATTTTAACCCCAACGTATTATTTCGTTCATACGAAACACCTACGTTGAAATGACCTACACAACAATATCCAAATCTCTAGCAAATCAAATCCCTAAACAAATTCGTAATCCTTACAGACGTTGAAAAAGACAAATAATCGCTTCAGTACGCACACGAGAATCGCAAATTAATTCTGAAACACCCAAATAGCCATCCATTCATAGGGAGTCGCACGCGATGCGCCAAGCGATGTGGTAGGCTCGTCGCAGCCAATCGAGCCTCATTGCCTTCTGAGGGAAGTGCAGTACGGGTTGCGATTAAGGAAAAGTCCAACCGCACCAGTGTGGATAAGGAGGGATTCACACTGGTGGAAAAGAAGAGCAAGGCGCGCAAGGCGCCTCGGAAAAGTTTATGTGGCACCGCCGAGCCAGTTAATTCCGGCTTGCGGGTCGCAACACCGAATAAGGCGCTCTATGTTTCGCGCCTGCATTACTCCGCCGTGCCCGATGATGTGGTGGAGTATGTTCGCCGGAAGACTGGCTTCGCGCTGAGGGTGCAACAGCTGCGGTCGCGCCCATATGCACTTCAGCTCGTTTGTGGTGCGCGTGCCGCGCCCGCTGCAGGACACCATCGCGAGTGCCGACTTCTGGCCGAAGGGCGTCGTGTTTCGGCAGTTCAGGGGCAATCTGCCGAATCCTACGTCAGATCAGACAACGCAACGGAGCTAGTATTGGCAATTTGTAGTATTGGGAATCTGTAGTATTGGGAATTTGTAGTATTGGGAGTTTGTAGATTTGGAATTTTGTAGTGTT